>OX418227.1:5541774-5672774 GCA_948455865.1 Conomelus anceps
GATAATGGTTTGAATCAGTCACGTTCTTGTCGTGCTCTTCATTGATAGTCAATTTTGTTAGGTTTTTTCTCGAATTATGAGTTCAAATTTGGTAGAGTGGTGCATCTGAGGTTGATCCTCAAGTGTGTGAAATTTCAAGTGATAATTCCTTGTGTGGAGTGTGTGAGTAACGATTTTCTAACTTGTGTCGTGTCGTTTTTGGATTAAGCCAGTAAATTTTTGTGTCATAATGCCGATAAGCTGTTCAGCCTGCAAGCAGTCGCTCGAGCGATCCGATAAGAATGGAGTTGGCTGCTCTGAATGCAGTTCTCTTTATCACCTGAAGTGCGTTAAACTCAGTAAAGACGATCTTGCTTATCTCAAAAGTAGCAAGACAGCGTGGCGGTGTCCATCTTGTACTGCCGCGCGGCGTTCAAGTGGAGCGGAAGCGATCGTCCTCTCTTCACCAGTTACCAGTGAGACAGTCACCCTGGAAAGTCTTGCTACCTTAAATCGGACTTTGCAGATTTTCGTTCTGGATTGGCACGTGTTGAAGCTGATCTTGGGGGCTCCCTCGAGTTGACACATAATAAACTGGATGATCATAAGGCTCAATTAGTTAATCAAGCTGAACGTATAAACTGATACCGTCCGAAAAGCTCACTTGTGAAAATACGTCTCTGAAGGCCAGAGTGACGAGTTTAGAAATTCAACTGGACGATCTTCAACAGTATTCTCGCCGTAACACTTTGGAGATACAGGGGGTTCCGGAGGAGAGAAGATGAAAACGTTGTAGCTACAGTTCAGCGAGTGGGTGAGTCCCCTTGGCTTTCCTATTGGAGAATCTATGCTGGACGCTTGTCATCGATTAAGAAAGGGTCCTAATATGAAACACCGGCCCATCATTGTCAAGTTTGTTCAGCGATTTCATCGCGATGAACTTCTTGCCAAGCGACGAAAAAAAACCAGACTTTTCTACACGCGATCTTGGATTAAAGGACAATGAGTCTAGCCCTATTTACATAAATGACTCTTTATCTCCTAATAGGCGACGTCTTCTTGCTGAAGCTAGACTCTTGAAACGACAAAATAAGTTTAAATATCTGTGGGTCCGGAATGGTAATATTAAAATTCGTCAAATTGATAATGGACCAGTTTCGTATATCAAGTCAAAAAACGATTTACTTCAATTCCAGTAATTATGTCTTGTCAATCTAAAAGTACTCGTATCAATTATCATTTAATTTTCATTTCCCCCGATTTTTCACCCCTTTATATTCTTGTTTTCTCATTCATAGTAGTTCCAGTTTATTTCGGTGTTGATAAATTTCTGAATTTCCCTGAAAATTTTGATCAGAAAAGGTTTTCTGAACGTTTTTAAAAAATTTTCCAATAATTTATCTGCGTTATTGAAACCGTTTTCCATTAGTAGACCTATTTTAATTTATGTGAATCATCTATGTAATAATGCATATTATTTTGTTGGCCTCAATGCTTTTTATACCTGTGGCATACTTTTCAATATTTTATTGTGCTCATTTCCATTTTCAGATGTTATTGCTAGAGTTGTTTCACTATCATTACTTGTATCTCTTGATGACGTTATCAAGCCACGCACTAACCATACTCAATGTAGTTCAGTAATATACACTCCTAACGGAATAGTTTTATTAATAAGTTTAGCTTGTCAATTTTATAATATATATAGACTAACATTATCATTTAGAATTATGTATATGCTCGATCTATGCATAATTATATATTCTGTTTGTTTCGACTTTCCAAGTATGAATGATGGATGATGTGAGTGTTGTATCTGCCTCAGCCGCTGACTCTCTTATTAACTCTATGTCAACTTTCCCTGGCTGCCTCTCTGTAGCTCATATAAATGCTCAATCACTTCTTGCCCATTTTGATGAGTTTCGTAATATTTTTCTGAAAAGCTCTGTAGACGTGATTGCTGTTTCTGAATCGTGGTTGAAACCTCACAATTCCAATCACGAAATAGTTTTGCCTGGTTACAATATCTTCAGATGTGATCGGTTGGGGAAGGGTGGCGGCGGGGTACTTGTTTATGTCAGAAGTGTATTTAAAGTGACAATTCTGCATAAATCTGATGAACTATACTCAAAGAAATCAGAATTTATTTGTCTAAATTTACAATGTGGAAGTTTTAAATGTTTGTTAGTGTCCGTCTATAGGCCTCCCAAGAGTGGATATATGTCTGATGTGGAACGTATTTTGGTTAAACTCTTGCCTGGTTTTGATCATGTCATTCTTTGTGGCGATTTTAATACGGACGTCTCTCCTCCAGGAAGATCCTTTAATAAGTCGCAGTTGTTGAACTTGATTCACGGAATATCGTTGAATCTGCTCCCAAGCAGCGAAACTCATCATACAGCGAATTCGCATACAACATTGGATTTATTAATAGTATCTAATGTTGATAAAGTCTTGAAAAATGGTCAGATACCAGTTCCGGGAATTTCTTGTCATGATTTGATATTTCTCATTTATGAGACTAAAATTCCAGTTTCTGTTCCAAGAACTGTGAGCTACAGAGATTTGAAAAATTTTAATAAAGATTCTTTTTACAATGATGCCTATAAGTGTGAGTGGTATAAAGTTTACGCTTCGAATAATATTGATGAAAAGGTAACTCTACTCAATGAAATTCTCATTGATTTATTCAATAAACATGCTCCAATAAAAACTGTTCAAGTTTCTCAGCGTCCTACACCCTGGCTCACTAACGAAATTCGTCAGTTAATGAAAGAGCGTGATGTTGCAGGGCGGAAGTATAGCAGAACAAAATCACCAGCTGATTTCATTCTCTATAAGCGAATTAGAAATAGAGTTAAACAGGTAGTTAGAAATGCTAAATTGCGATATGCACATAATCTATTTAACACTGCTGTCTCTAGTAAGGAGAAATGGCATGCTGTCAATCAGCTCAATATACGTGCTCCAAAAAACCAAAGTGGTAATACTGGGCCTGTTATTTCACCAGATGACTTGAATGAATTCTTTGTACAAAGTCCTGACACTGGAAGTGGTGTTGATCGAGCTGACTTGTGTGCACAGTATGATCGTCGAGCAGGTTATCATGATTTTGATCCATTCTATTTTCAATTCATCACTGAGGTTGAGGTGTCTTTAGGTATAAGTAGAATCTCTTCTCATGCTAAAGGCGTTGATCAGATGGAGGTATTTCTTTTGAAATGTATCACTGATATTATCACCCCAGTTGTAACTGATATTTTCAATTTTTCGTTGCAAAATGGTGTTTTTCCTGATCTATGGCGTCGCGCTCTTGTAAGGCCTTTGCCAAAAAAGCAGGGGCCAATAGGTCCTAGTGACTTTAGACCTATAAACTTATTATGTGTACTATCAAAGGTTCTTGAAAGGATTGTTTATCAACAGATGGTTCATTACTTGTCAAGTTTCAATTTATTTGATCATTATCAGTCCGGTTTTAGGGCAGATCATAGCACAACTACTGCTTTACTTCGGGTGACAGATGACATTCGTTTAGCAATGGATGGAAGGGAGGTTACATTTTTGATCCTGTTTGACTTCACGAAAGCGTTCAATTCTGTTGTACATGAGATCCTAATATCTAAGTTGCGAAGTTTGAATTTCTCTGAGCCATCACTGCTCTGGTTCAAAGAATATCTTTATGGACGAAGACAGCAAGTTATTGACGACAATGGACAGGCTTCAAGGTGGTTGAGTATAGATTCTGGTGTTCCTCAAGGGTCAGTCTTGGGACCGCTATTGTTTTCCTTGTATATGTATGACATTTCATCGTGCTTCAATTTCTGTAAATATCATGTGTATGCGGATGATCTCCAAATATATCAACACTGTAAGATTCAGAGTATTGCACCAACTGTGGATAAAATAAATGAGGACATTGGTAGGTTGATGGATTGGTCTGTTAAACATGGCTTGAAGGTTAACGAAAGTAAAACTCAGTCAATCATCATTGGTTATAGTAAACTTCTTAAGCCTTCTGAACGCTCTGTGATTCCAGAGATCAAGGTCAATAATATTTCCATACCGTACCTTGATAGTGTTAAAAATTTAGGTGTGATAATGAATCAAGATCTAACTTGGACTGATCATATATTCAATATTTGTAACAAGGTGTTTTCTTCTTTGCGACAATTACGGAGGTACAGCGACCTATTACCTGTAAAAGTCAGATTATTTTTAGTTCAGTCCCTCATCTTTCCTTTTTTCGACTACGGTTCTTTAGTTTTTCATGATATGACTGGTGAACTAGCTCTGAAACTTCAGAGGGCACAAAATGCTTGTTTTCGCTTTGTGTTTGACTTGAGGCTGTCTGATCATGTTTCCCATTACTATGAGAGGACCAAGATCTTGAAACTAGAACAACGTAGAAAACTTCTCCTTGCTGTCATGGTATATAGTATACTAAATTCGAAATTACCAGCTTATTTCTCCAATTCATTCAAGTTCATGTCTCAAGTCCATAATAGGTCAATGCGTTTCTCGCAGTCAACACTTCAAATCCCGCGGCACAGAACCTCATTTTTCAATAAGTCTTTTACTGTGTCTGGCTGCAGACTGTGGAATGAGCTACTGGTAAACATTCAAGGCTGTCGATCAAAATATTCTTTTAAATCAAGGGTCTACTTGTTTTTGTTGGAAGGAAACCTTCAGTAAAATCGTTTTATTTTTCTTCTCTTTTTCTTGTGACTTGATTATCTTCCTTTTCTTTGTTATGCTATTATCTGTCATTTTTTGAGGCGTTACAGTCATTGGTTTATCATTTTCAAGATGTGAATTTTTTTTTTCTCTGTTTATCAGTCTTACCTGCATTTCAATAATTTTATGTAGTGCGCACCGAGGTGTTTTTGTTTGTTTTATATATATATATATTTTTTTTTTTCAACTTCTATCTCAATTAATGTTACGTAAATCTTATTAGTTTTATATTGAAACTTGTAGAACTCTTAGAAAGGTATATACTTGTAGTGTGAATTGTTTTTTTTTTCTTTTCTTGCAAACGTATTCCGTTTACTTTATTGATGTATTGATGTTTATTTATTGATGTAACTGACTTTTTAATTTGCTATGTAACTTTCTATTTCTATAGGTTATCTCATATCTCTCAATTGTATAATTTCTTTGTAAACTGTTTGTAATGGGTTTGGATATGGGGCTATATACAGCCTCGCCCAGACCTAAATAAAGAACTCTCTCTCTCTCTCTCTACTTCTCTTCTCTTGCTTCTTATCTCCACTTTTCCTCTTTTTCCTTTTTTCTCCTCTTTCTCTTCCTCCTTTTCTACTTTCTATCTTGATCACACTCTCCTTATCCTCTTCCTTCTCTACCACATTTTCTTTTACTAGATCAGTCGCATTCCACATCTTTCTTCTCTTATTGACATTTAGTTACTGTGTAGCCTACAAATATTTTAATAGAAGAATAAAGCAAGTTGGCAATAAACTTTTTTCAAGAAGAAGAAGAAGAAGGTTTAGGGGAAGGAAAAGGAAAAGGAAATGAAGGAGAATGAGAAGAATACAATAAAATGATAATCAATAGTTTATTGAGTCTGTGTCCTCATAATGTTCATACTGTGATTGGTTCTTCAATAGACAAATAAATCTCGTTGATCAAAACAACACTATCGACAAAAGGTTGGTCGATACTATTAATCGAGTTCCAGTCGAAGCTTTGCAATTGAATTATTCCGGCCATTATTTCAAATCAACTGGCGCAGAGAGACCTAAGGCCTAAACGTTTTCCAACTGACGATTGAGTTTATTGCTTGACTGGACTGGCTGGCAGTGGTGGCAGGAGGCGGGAGGCAGGGGGCGGGAGGCAGGGGGCGGGAGGCAGGAGGCGGGAGGCAGGAGGCGGAGGCGGGAGGCAGTTCAGTTTTCGGTTTTCAGTTTGAAGTAAAAGTCGTTAAACTCGAAAGAGCGGCGCGCGCGTTGGAGCAGCAATGAGTTATGATGGCGGCAAGAAAACAATAAGAGGAGAAGCGGGGGTAGTCAAGTGGAAGAATGTGGGGCAGAGAAAGGGAGACAAATGATAAGGATAGAAAGAGCAAGAAGTAGAAGGAGGAAGGAGAAAACCGTTGAATAAAAAATAAGTAGGAGGAAGATGAGAAAGAAGAAAACAGTGGAAAGAAGAAGAAGGAGAGGTTGAAGGAGGAGGAGAAGGAAAAGGAGGAGGAGGAGGAGGAGGAGGAAGAGGAAAAGAAGGTGGTGGAGAAGGAGGAGGAGAAGTAGAAGAATGAGAAGTGGAGGAAGAAGAAAAGAAAGAAGAAAACCGTTGAAAAAAAGAATAAGTAGGAGGAAGATGAGAAAGAAGAAAACAGTGGAAAGAAGAAGAAGAAGGAGAGGTTGAAGGAGGAGGAGAAGGAAAAGGAGGAGGAGGAGGAGGAGGAGGAGGAGGAGAAGGAAGAGGAGGAGGAAGAGGAGAAGAAGGTGGTGGAGAAGGAGGAGGAGAAGTAGAGGAAGAAGAAAGGATGAAGAAGAGGAAGAGGTTGAGGAGAAGGAGCAGTAGAATGATAAGTAGAGGAAGAAGAAAGGAAGAAGAAGATGAAGAAGAAGGAGAAGAGGAACAAGAAGAGAACGTGGAAGAGGAAGAAGACAGTGGAAAGAGGCAGAGGAAGAAGAAGAAAAAGAAGAAGGGTAGGGCTGAGGAAGTGGTTTGGGAAGAAGAATTGATTGAAGGATTGATTGATTGCTTTATTCTTACAATAATAGTTGGACAGTTACTAGTATAAAATATATAAAATACAATATATAGGCAACACCAAGTATTATTACATAAAACATGATCAGTTACTTATTACATGAACAGTTTATCTATATACAAACATGAAATTATGACTGAAAATTATATTAATATGGTGTATAGAAAAAAATGGGAAAAAGCTTTGCGATACATTTGCATGAAAAGGCAAAGAGGAAGAGAAAGGAGACCAAAGAAGAAGACGGAAAGAGGAAGAAGTCGATAAAGAAGACAAAAGGAGAAGAATACAAGGGAAGAAGAAGAGGCTAAAGAGGAATGAAGAGGAAAGCAATTAATTGCTAACTTATATCACTTCCTCACTACACCGGGAAGTCTCTAGCATAAAAGGTGGTCGAAATACCTGAGGAAGCATATTTAGAAAATCAGACAATCATCAAAAATATAAAAAAAATCTTTACAATAACTAAAAATGTTAGATTCAATAGAATAGCGCGAGTAATAATAATAATAATAATAATAATAATAATAGTAATAATAATAATAATAAAAATAATAATAAAAATAATAATAGTAATAGTAATAATAATTAATAATAATTATGTGAAATGGCCTGAGACAGAATTGAATAATGAATAATGAATTTTATTTCCAACCTTAAAAAACATATAATACAAATTTTGCAAAAAAAAACCAGGAAATTAACTGGCCACTACCTCCAGTACAAGTGACCAGTGTGCAACTAAGCTTAGAACTTAATTTATAAAAAAAATAGTTTGAGTCTAGTCAGCATATATAGTACAAATACTGCCTGCAGCGCAACAGAGTAAATTAATATTTCTAGCTCTTGTTATATTCATTTTCATTTTGTTATATTCATTTTTCTACTTAGAATTTATACCAGCAACCCCTATTTTGCATCAGTTGCAAATAATTAACTCTAAACCTAATTAGAGAGCTTAGCTCGTGCTACCTGCAAGTTGTTGACCAAATTTAGAGTGCATCACCCAAAATCAGCAGTAGAGTGTTTAATACTACCAAGAAGTGCAGGTAGAAGAGGCCTGACTGATGTCCACAGACTTTGCCAAGGGCAAAAGCAGTCTCTTAGTGATTATTTCCTCACTCACAATTCACACCTCACACCTGCACCAGGTTGTTGTGGCATCTGTGTAACCCTCTTATAAGCCAAGAAGCATTCAATGCTTGGCTAAGCTGGGGGGGGGGGTATCTTTGCAGAGACTGAAGGTTTCATGTTGGCTATCCAGGATCAGTGTGTTGCTACCAAGAATTACCTCAAGTTCATTGTGAAGGAGAACCTGGAAACAGATACATGCCAAAGATGTCACCAGGCATCTGAGACCATCCAATATGTGACAAGCGCATGTCAGGTGATGGTAGCAACAGACTATCTCCATAGGCACAACCAGGTGGCAAGGATTGTACATCAAAGTCTGGCATGTCTACACAGCCTGTTGCCCAATTCAATTCCATATCATCAGTACACTCCCAGTGCAGTTTTGGAGAATGCAACTCACAAGTTGTATTGGGATAGATCAGTACTCACAGACAAAACAATAGCCAACAATAGACCAGATATCATATTAATGGACAAACTAAATCAAACCACATTTTTAATAGATATAGGCATACCAAATACACACAATATAAAGCAATACAGTGATGAGAAACTGCTCAAATATCTGCCCTTGGCAGAGGAGATAAAAGACTTGTGGAGGCAAGAGAGAGTGGTACTTATGCCAATGATAATATCAGCTACAGGTGTAATACCAAGAGCTGCCTGAGAGGATGAAAAAGTTGAGACTGCCTGTGTCGGTGCAAAATTTAATGCAGAAAGCTGTCATATTGTGCACAACGTCAACAGTAAGGAGCTTCCTAAATATACCAAAATAGAAAGGGTGTCATTTTGCTAAAAAAGCCAATACCACCCTCTTACCCAGTAAAATGGAGAAATATGGAATTCATAAATAATAATAATAATAATAATAATAATAATGATAATAATAATAAACTTAATTTCTGGACAGAAAAAACAATAGATTACAGAATACGAAACAAGATAAATGACATACTGGCATTAAAAGAAAAAAATATATAATACAAACAAACTAAAGTAAAAAACACTACAATAGTAATCGCAGGTCAAGTGGAGATTAGGGATAGGTAATGTAGAAATAGTTGAAATGAATGACAAGGCAGAAGGTGAGAAGATGGAGAGTGTATAAGGAAGAATAAAAAGTCATGGAAAAGAAAGTGGAGCGCAGCAAGAGTTTTGATGCATCCAAGCTCTATCTAACGAATCGAAAGAGGCTTTGAGACTGGGGACTTGGAAGCACCACACTCTCCCTCCACCCACAATCCTAACGTTTCCTGTTTGAAGTTTCATTTCATCTCTTGAAAGCCGGACCGCGCGCGGGAAAGATTGTGAGTGGTCGATGAACCGGTTTGCGCGCGAAGGACTGCGATTGGAGAATGGAGTAACCGGTTTGCGCGGGAAGAATTGTTATTGGAGAAGCGATAGAGTGGTGTCATGTATATAGACACAGATATAGATAGATATAAGATAGACAAATATAAGAAACATAGTCTCTTTTTTCTCCATGTGTCCGCTCCACGAATAGCCTGATGGATACTTTTTCTTTGGTCTTTTGTTTTCCTTTAAATAACGAGAAATAGATTGTGAAAGTAATAATCTCTGGGAGCATTACGAAGAAGGTTGAATGGTAGTTGTGTGTGTGTGTGTGTGTGTGTGTGTGTATGTGTGTGTTTGTTATTTGAGGGTTTAAGATGATGATTTTCTGTGTGTTTGGAGGGGTAGAAGTAGAAAATGATGATGTTGAGAAGAAGAGAAGTGAGAAAAAAAAGATGGAGAAGACAAAGGAAAAGAAGGAGATTAAGAAGAGAAAAAAGGAGACAGAAGAAGACAGAAGAGTAAAATAAGAAGAAGAGAACGATGAAGAAAGTAAAATGATTAAGAAGGAGAAGAAGAAGTGAAAAAGAAGACAAAGACGAAAATTAAGAAGAAGAGAAAGAAGTGGAAAAAAGAAGACAAAGACGAAAAAAATAATAAGACGAGAAAAATACTAAGAAAAAGAGAGAAAAGAAGAAGAAGCTGAAGAATAAAAAGATGAAAAAAAGGAGAAACAGAAGAAAATGAAGAAGAGAAAATAAAAAAGAAGAAGAGTACGAAGAGAAAAAAGAAGCAGAAGAGTGAAAAGAAGAACAAGACGCTGAAAAATTAAATGAAGAAGGAGAAGAAGAGAAAGAAGAGGAAAAGGAGAAAAGTAGAGAAAATAAAGGAGAACAAGAAGCAGAAGAGTAAGGAAAAGAAGGATAATATGAAGTAAAAAAGAGGAAAAAGAAGAAGAGAAAAAAGTAGTAGTAGCAGAAGAATATAAAGAAGAGAAAATAAAGAATAAAAAATCAGAGGAGTAAAAGGAAGAAGAGTAAGAAGAGAAAAAAGAAGGTAAAGACGTAGAAAAATAAGATGAAGAAGGAGAAGAAGAAAAAGGAGAGAGGGAAAAAAGAAAAAAGAGGACAGGAACAGTAGAAAAGCAAAAAGAAAGAATGACAAGAAGCAGAAGAAGACGAAGAAAACTGAGAAGAAGAAGAAGAAGAAGAAGAAAAAAGAGAGAGTAGCAGAAGAAAATAAAATAAAAAAGGAGAAGAAGAAGCAGGAGAGTAGTGGAGAAGTAGTGGAGGAGAAGTAGAGGAAGAAGAAACGAAGAGAACGTGGAGGAGGAACTGAACGTTGAAGAGGAAGTGGGAGATGACGAAGAAGACAGTGGAAAGAGGCAGAGTAAGAAGAAGACGAAGAAGAAAAAAGAAATAGAAGCAGAAGAAAATGAAAAAATAAAATAAAAAAGAACAAGAAGCAGGAGAGTAATAAGAATAAGAAGAAGAAGAAAATGGGAAGTAGTAAAAGAAAAGGGTAAAGAAAATAAGAAGAAAGTCGGGATAAAGATCGTTGCGGGGCTTTCTGAAGCGACGGCCATCAAAATTCGATTACAATCCACTTCCTCCGCCATTGCTCCCCCCCCCCCCCCCACCACCAAGCTTCCACTCTTATTGTTTTTGTCTATTCTGGCTCTAAGCCGATTTAGTCGAGGACAACTCTGTTAATTGAACAGAATAGACTTTATTTTATTTGTCGTGACGTCATGACCATTGTCCACCGCCGCCAGCCCGGCTCTACCCTCCTCTCACTTCTGTAGAATAGAACTGATTGGACATAGTTGGAGTTGAGTGAACAAAAATATAGAAAGTCTCACTAGAAGTTGGTTGAGTTCATTGGGAAAAAATAGAATTTCTTAAGATTGAGTCCAAATTTTAGGTACACTGCTTTGATTTTTTTCATTGTGGATTGATGCTTACATGAGTATGGAGACTTGTGCGTGGTTAATGGGGGAATGATGAGAAACATTTATGGCTGAATGAGATTCGAACCCAAGGCTGCAGGAAGCTTATCAGTTTTATGATGTTGAAGATCCATCTTGTTTCCACTAATATGTAATATAAATTTAAAAAACACTTTTAAATGGAAATTAACTCACGTTATGGCGTGACGGCCGTTTCGCTCTGTTGTCTAGAGCATCATCAGACGACCCACAGTACACAGAGTGTACACTGTAGACAATGTGTACACTGTGTAGACAACAGAGTGAAACGGCCGTCACGCCATAACGTGAGTTAATTTCCATTTAAAAGTGTTTTTTAAGTTTATATTATCAGTTTTATCTAATTACGGACAAGCGTTCCAACCAACTGCGCTACGAGAGTCGCTAATACTTCTAAGAATCATAGAAACATTTCAATTGTTATTGTATCATTTTAATTGCTGTTGAAGCATTTCAATTGGCATTGAGACATTCCAATTCTTATTGAACCATTCTAATTCTTATTGAAACACCACATCAATTCTTTAGAACATTTTTTCAACTGCTATTATAACATTCTAAATGTCATCAGAAATTTTTATTGTTTACATTGAACAACACTAATTTAAGGATTTCGACTACATAATAATATGGTAGGGACAGCCTTGTAAACTGACTTGTCATCTAATAAGCTCGCCCAGTATGGGTCTAATCAATGCTATGAACCTTATGAACCTTTATGACCCTTACTTAAAGATCCTCTTACGAGACTCTTAAATTCGGTATCTGAAATCCGTTCTTAGCCAAGCTAGGCAGAGAGCTATATTGAAGCTGTTTTTGAGATTATGTTCCATCATATTTTGGCTTCATTTTTTAGTATAGCATCGGCTCATCAAAATAAAATCATCATATTCCATTATTGCACCATTGCGATGTAATTCACTGTTTATTTGACCAATTGAAACTAATTTCACTTTATGTCAATCGACTTCTAATCCATGAATTTTTCTTTCTACCTATGATAAAGAATTTGTAGTTAACGTCTTGGAGACTCCAGTTAATTATAAGACAAGTCACAATAACATTATACAATCTTATACACTAGCTGCCATATTTACTATATTTTTCTATAGAAACCATGTTACTAGAGTGCATCAATAGCGTTCAGTTTAGAATTAATCTTTCTTCTATTTTTGCTTTAATTTCAAAGGTAGGTCAAATTCTGTTTAGTTTAGAATAGAAAGAAACCATGTTACTGGAGTGCATCAATAGGTTTACACAGCGGACTACAAATAACAAGTAGTCAGCTGACAATGGCAATCATCTCAATTGCTCCCAGCAGAGATTTTCGCTGCGCTCCAATCTATCTACAGTATATTATTAAGTGAATGCTCCCGAAACACGATTGCTCGCTGCCTTCGATTGTTTGTCATTGCTGTTTGTACAGCAAATTGGTTAGGATAATCGATTTTCCACACTTATGCTCTTTCGACGAATGGGTCACGCATTGTTCGACAATTGCGAAGCAGTCGGTTGTCAATAAAAACTGTTCCAATCTGATTTATTGCAGCTTTGGAATCACTCGCCAACATAATATTTGTCAAGTTAGTTTGAAGTAACTGACAATAATTTAACGAACTGACAAATATACAGAAACAGAAGATAAAATTTAACTCCTACTTGCGTGCAAATTGTTTAAATTTAGCAAGTAGTATTTTTTTGTTTTGGCCTTATATTATTAGTTTGTTTATTATGAGACAGTTTTGTCCAGTTATTGTTGTTAAAATTATTTTTCTTGCTTAATTATTGCCTGTAACCAGCAAAATTGTTTCAACTAATTGTTTGTGATGTCAAAATAAAATTATTTGATTTGATTTCTAAATTTTAAAAAATTGTATAATGGGCCAAAGAAAATATTTTCTTTAAAATAGGAAATTTAATCTAGTTTCGTGATCTTTTATGTGTTATTTGTATTTATTATTTCCTTATGTTTTACTTATGCTTATTTTATTATTTCTTATATTGTAACGGTAGTGATTTTTACTATTTTATGTTTCCTTGGTCGGTCTGGCGCTCAAGCTATGCTTTGCTGGGTCGAAATATGGGTAACTGAATAGTCTAGAATCTTAGTTAATTTCTTATTATTTAAATTGATGTATTTTTGTTTAATTGGGAAATAAATCTTATTCTTATTCTAGTACTGTAGTTGAATTTATTAATTTCTAATTCCTTTAAGTGCTATTAATTTATACTGAAGACTTTCGCAATGGCGGATATTGACAACAGCATAGAATAGCTGATGGAAATCGACGAATGCTACTGTGTAAAAAATATCAGTCACCACCGGGAATCGAACCGCAGACCTCCCAATCCCAGTGGTGACTGATATTTTTGTACAGTAGCATTCAACGATTTCCATCAGTTATCTAATGTGGTTGTCAATATCCTCCATTACGGAAGTCTTCAGTTCAAATTAGTAGCTCTTTGGGGAATTCCGAAATAAATAAATTCTGTTTCTGTATATTTGTCAGTTTGTTAAATTGTCAGTTTCTTCAAACTAACTTTTGAGATGCTAGCCGATGTGGCCAAGTTTAAAATGAGTGCTGCTGAGGAGAAGGGTCACTATAGTTTAGTGGTTACGGCGCACGACCGGCAATTGGGAGGACCGCAGTTCGATTCCCGGTGGTGACTTATATTTTTGTACAGTAGCATTTATTGATTTCTATCAGATGTTGTCAATATCCGCCATTACGGAAGTCTTCAGTATAAATTAATAGCACTTTGATGAATTCGAAATTGATAAATTCTGATCATATTTGTCTCACTAAACTGAAACGTCTTCTACAACTTACTCGTGAAAAAAATTGTAGAAATTTATCTTTACCCAAGCTCTTTAGGGCATCTAACAGTTTTTAAATTATTTTTCAAAAGTTTCAGTACATTATGTAGCCCGTTATTAGTATTTGAGTGAAAAAAACAAGTCAACTTTTTTCTGCTAATGAATTTTTAAAAAAAATTATCCAATCCTTTTTATTTTGAGCTAGTCCTGTCCTTTCAAATTGAATATTAATCACTTAAGGCATGCCAGAAGTATGATTTTTGTAGAATGCAACTACCGCATGCTCATGTGCTTTTAAAGAAGCATGCCTCTATCTAACGACCAAAATTTAAACAAATGTAGACAAATAAATAATGAAATGTAACGTTTCCATTCAGAAAATAAATCAAACAATATCCCATGAACACAGCATCAAACACCGTTTTATAACAAAACAATGTTTTTATGGTGCTACGCCAAATTGAAACCCTATAATGAACTCATCGAAATCCTTCAAGTTGGGTTAGGCTAGCTTATTGTTGCGTTCAGTTTTGTTAGGTTATGTTGGCCCCAGTGCACCAGAGTATTTCTCTATTTATATCAAACGATCATTTAACTCTTCTTGTACCAAAACACATTGAAACAATAACTATATCAACTGAAAGCATCACGTGATTATTTGAAATAACAAACAGTTTGAGTTCAATAGGTTGTAGGCTACACTGTCATCACTGGCTTTAATTGGAATTCCAGCTCCGTCTATTACTGCAAAAACAATATTGCTCTTATCCTTTGAGGTTGTCACTGTTTATATAACAATGTGGAATGAATGCTTTCATCTCCCTCACATTCTTCAATATTATTGTTTTTCGCACTTATCCGTCGTCAGCTTTCCCTTCGTTTTTCTTTTTCCGGCGTTCTCACGCTTGTTTTTCATCATTTGGCCCACTTCCGACCGTCCATCCGTTGACGTTGACAAGAGACAGCGTTTTTGCCTCGCTTGTGAAATACTTTCGTTCAACAGACTTAGTCATTTCCAAACAAATTGATGAATGTTTGTAGCCTGAATTAAAGTACTTAGACACGTTTGTCTGTGTCATTTGGATATTATTTTTGTTTATATTATATGATTCGCAACATTTTGAATGATCTGAGATGTTTTCCATGACGAAATACTTGATGAACAATCCAATATCAAAACTGACACTGTACTTCTATTTAATGATTTTTACTTACGTATACTGGAAATAGTGTAGGGATGCATTTCATTTCTAAAGAGAAAGAGGCTGATGAAGCTTCTCTTTAGAAGTGAAATGCATCTCTCCAGTATCTCCAGGAAAAGGGGGTAAAAATCATATAATACAGTGTCAGTTTTGATATTAGATTTTGAATGAAATATGCATACATTTTTTTACTAGTTTCTAAAACATTTTTGTACTTATTATTCCATCCATGGAATTACCGATGTACTTATTATAATGGCACCAGTAACCATAAATATTTCTTAGTGTGCTTATCTGCTAAATATTTTAAATTATTTTTTATTTTTAAGTTCCAGTTTTATTGTTTTTTTTCTATTAAGTTATATATATTAGGCCTACTACCTCATTTATCTTGATAATATTCTCTTTAACCTGTTATGTAATGGTTGAGTCTTTAAACTTCCATCCGTCAGTGTTGATAATTAAAAACTGAATAAATAAATCCAAATTTACCCAGCGTCACCAAAAATATATGAAGCATTTTATTGTATATAAAATCTGCAGTATTGCAGTGTTCAGCTTCTTGTCTTTGTCTTGCAAACCAGCAGCCAAAAGATAAATCTCAAAATTTAGTTTGAATTTTCAAAAATTTTCCGATACATAAGGCCTACTATCTACATTCAACGGCCTGGGAACTTTAGCGTTATCCATGCTACTTCACATTCACTTGTATTTGTATTCAGTCAATGCCAATACCGTATTCCCGAATTTATATCACTTACCGTTCATCAAAAACTATCGTAATACGCCATATTGTATTTATTAGTAACTGAATTTATTATTAAATAACTGGAAAAAGCACACAACAGTAATTATTAATCTCTGACTTTATTTCCCGACATCTTGTTTTGTCTGACGCACACATACAAAGCAATGTGACCAACCTCTGATCTCTAAATATTACAGCATTCTGTAATGTAAGCATTCTGGATTAATAAGTTTCTATTGTATAAATTGAATTAGAATCGAGAGTACATTTTTCAATATTTCCAACTTATATATTCTCAAGTAGCTTGTAGAATTTCCTACCAATATAACTAGTTTTTTTTCGAATAAGCTAATTCAAATTTAATCAAATTCAAATTTATTTCATCAAATGTACAAAATAATTTAAACATATTACATATTGTAATAACTTTACGATTCTACAACTCAGCATTAAATCATTTTAAATCAAATAAAAAATTTTTATTGATAAATCTTTAGATAAAAATATATATAAAAATTCAATAAATTTTTTTAGAAAAAAAAACCTTTGAACCCCTATTTTAATCTTTTATTTTATCTTATCTTACCCTTATTCTACCCTTCTAATAATTAACTAATTATTCACTCGACCTAACCTAATATATTAAGTCTTTTGTCCATTTAATCTCAATCAATCGGTTGGCTTCTATTGATTGAATTAAATTAGAGGCGAGAGCAACAATTCAAAAATGCAATTTTTGAAGATGATGGCTTCTTCTTGCCCCCAACCTCTCCATCAACCAACATAAGTTCAAGTATCAATCAAACATTCTATTTTATACAGACAAAACAGAAAAAATTCCATCACATTATATCAAATATCTTATTATTACTAGTATACAATATCAAAATATTGAATATGTTATATTTATTAGGTACACAATTAATATAACGAAAGAATAATTTAAATGAAACTTATCATAAATCTTTATACTACTTTTCAACATAAGCCAAAACCTTGTGCGCTGGCTAATCTCCATAAATCAATAGATTTCTATTGATTAATTAAATTAGAGCCCAGGGTAACAATCCAAAAATGCAATTTGGAAACAAAATGGCCTCTTTCCACGCCTGACCTTCCCAATTTATCCAACCTAACCTGATGTGTGACGCATCAAGTTACCTCATCTCAATAAATCAGTAGGTTTCTACTGATTAATTAGAGTCAAATGTAACAATCCAGAAATACAATTTGGAAACAAGATGGCGTCTTTTCGCGCCCGTCCTCGAACACAATTTAAAGTATTTGCTTGCCTCCAATCTGGGCGGCGGCCCACGTCTTTGGAGGCGTTTTAATAAGTCGGGTGACGGCAACCTGAATCGCCGGGTGGCTGGACGATTTATGACGGCAATATTCTGTAGCGACAGCCACGTGTTTCGTCTTGGCGGCAATTTACAGCTGCCATCTCATTGTTCCCGCCAAATTCCGTTCCCGCCAAATATCGTTCACTCGTGCTGGACAGGCTGCTTGCCGCCTCTCTTGAGCTGTGCTCATCTATTTGCTTCCTCATTGTACAGTTGGATGCATTATTAGATTTAAATGAGCTTTTTTTGTAGATTACGTCTTGGAGGCTCCAGTTAAGGAGTATATAAGACAAGTCAGTTCAACAATTATACAATTTTTATACACTATTTACAATAATACTATATCAATTAGTTGAGGTGAGGCTCAATTTTGATGTGAAAAGAACTTTTGTACACTATAAAAAGCTTATCAACCTTTTTTCTCAATTGTTTTTAAATATTTCTATACTTACAAGACTTTAAAAACTGTGGTAGCTTGTAGAGTTTCATACCAATATAACAAGGTTTTGAATAATAAGACGAAATTGTCACAACCACATTTATTTAAATGTGGTTGTGACAATTTCGTCATATTATTCATCATGGATACCTTCCACAATATCACCACTACAAAGAAAATAACAAGGTTTGTTTGGATAAGCTACCATTGTGAATCACCAAGTGATAATCTCCACGGCTTCTTGTATTATAATCATAATCAGTGGTGAACCTTGATGGTGTACTGTATGTGTGAGTTGATTGGGGGGGGGGAGGGGAGGCTTGAGAGGAAGATTTACGGTGGTTAATCCTGATAAAAATGTCATTGTAAGAATAATAATAATAATATCGTGCTACCTGTGTGGCTGGCTTTAATGTAAGAATAAACTAAGGTGTCCAGAATTGTTCAGTTGAAGAGTAGCTAGATGCATTGTAAGATGTAGGCCTAAATGGTGTTTTGTATGTGTAAGTGGGTTTAAGGGGAGGCTTACAGAGGGGGTTTTCACTGGTTATTTCTCATAAACAAAGTATTTAATGTTAAATGTCGAAATTGTCGAGTTGGATAGTAGCTACTGCAGTTTAGAGGTACTTTGTAATACGTAGGCTCAAAATAATGGAGTATTGTAGGTGTAAGTGAGTTTTTGGGGAGGCTTTTACGGTGTTTAGTCCTCATAAAAAAGGCCTTGATGTTAGATGTCCATAATTGTCCAATTTAAGAGTAGCTATAGTTATAGGTGCTTTGTAATACGTAGTCTCAAAAATAATTATGTTTTGTATGTGTGAGTGGGTTTGAGGGGGCTTCCAGATGGGGTTTCATTGGTTATTTCTCATAAAAAAGTACTTGATGTTTAATGTCCATAATTGTCCAGTTTAAGAGTAGCTTATTGGTGCTTTGTAAGATGTTGGCCCAAATGATGTTTTGTATGTGCGAGTGGGTTTGAGAGGGGCTTCCAGAGGGGTTTACAGTGGTTACTCCTCATAAAAAGTCCTTGACGTTAAATGTCCATAATTTTCCAGTTTAAGAGTAGCTTATAGGTTTTATAAGATGTAGCCCCAAATGATGTTTTGTATGTGTGAGGGGGTTTGAGGGGGTTTCATTGGTTATTTCTCATAAAAATGTCCTTGACGTTAAATGTCCATAATTGTCCAGTTTAAGAGTAGCTTATAGGTACTTTGTAAGATGTAGCCCCAAATGATGTTTTGTATGTGTGAGTGGGTTTGAGCGGTGCTTCCAGAGGGGGTTTACAGTGGTTATTCCTCATAAAAAAGTCCTTGATGTTAAATGTCAATAATTGTCCAGTTTAAGAGTAGCTTATAGGTGCTTTGTAAGATGTAGGTCCAAATGGTGCTTCGTAAGTGTAAGTGGTTGTGGATGGGGGTTCAACTACCCGAGGGGGTTCTGAAGGGGGTTGCTGGGGGGGTTCAGGTGGGTTTGTTTTACGATACCGCAGCGTGTGTGTGGGCTGCAGTGAATCAAGTAGCAGCGCGTTACTCACAGCTCCCTGAATTTATAGGCCATTGAGCGGCGAGCACCAGTAGAGAGTCTCTGGTCCTACCTTCTTAAGATTCCGAGTGCATACTGTTGCCTCTTAGTGGGTGCCCTGCAAGTAGGGGGGGGGGGGGCTAAAGAAAGTTTCTTTGTCTTGATACATGGTCAGCAGAATTGTATTCGATAAGGCAGCAGGAACCACTGCGGGAAGTACGTATATTTCATGTGCGGTGTTTTAATAGATTTGAGAGGCTAGATGTTTTTCATCATCGATTTATGGGTTTCGATTTTCATTGTATTTCAGTTTCTAGATTTCTCTAAAATTTGACTTTTTTGTGTAATTACTCTGAAGTTTTACGATATGGACGCAAAGCACTTGTGACATTGTTTAGCAGTATATTTAAAATGTAATTTATTTATAATCTTGGATTTCTTTTTCCATTCTGTGTTGTTAATATCAAATTTTTATTGTAAATTTAACGGCATGCAGTCGGTTTTAAATTGTGAATATATATAATAATTGTACTCACACTTGGCCGAACGTTTTCTAATATGTAAACTAATCTTCAAGGCCGTGAAGAAGAGTTTCTGTGTAACTTGAAGATGAGTTTCCATAGCTCGAAAACGTTCGGCCAAGTGTTTGTACAATTAAAACAATTTAAAATTACTGCAAGTCGTTAAATTTACAATAAAAAGCTGTAATTTATTTATTGTGACAAAATTACAATGAATGTAAAGGAGCAACAGACACAAGTCCACAACGGCTCTCTTCACAAATTTTGAATATTTCACATTGTCCAAAACATTGAGGTTAACACAGACTAAAAATTTTAATATGATAAAAAACTTCACTCGAAAAATAACGAAATGATTCATTTTCACTTAATGACTATCAATTTAACGACTATCACCATTGTCGATAAAGAATAAAATATTCTGCATTGAATAAATAAAATATTTTTTTCAATCTGGGCTCTGGTAGCGCAATTGGTTGAAGCGCTTGTCTGTGATAAGAAACAGCACTGGCTGGCTTCGTTCAAATTTCATTCAGCTATAGATGTTTCTCATCATTCACCCATTCACCCACACACAAGTCTCGAGACTCGGTAAAAAAAATCGGTTTTCCTTGTTTAGTGAGATAGTCAAAGTCGTACGGAAAGAGACATTGTTGAGGACTGCTTAACCGCCAATGGTATCAAGTCAATTAGGCAGATGGTAAAAAAAAAATTATTGATCTATCAATTACTGTATTCGATTATTTCCGTTTTGATCTAACAAGTGAAATAGTTTTAAGGCAGATGGCAAAAAACTCATTATCTAGATAATTATTATATCGATTGCATTTTCTCTCATTCATCTATGAAGTATATTTCATCTAAATGTATAGAGTTCAAGTTGTCAAAACCACATTTATTGAAAACAGTGAGATACTAATTTCGTTTGTTACACTATTACCAATCTAAAACTAAAGTATAGAGTAGCTTAATATATACTAAACACAGAATGATAAGGCTGAGGGTGAACGCGCCTCTCATAGGCTGACCTTCATTGAAGGTCTGTGATTGCTTAACAAGTCACGCCCACTGGTGGGAGGAGCAAGAAGGAATAATCCGTGTCAAAATCAAGAGAGCAAGAATTATGATAAAGCCAAGTTAATGGTATTGTATTGTGTCAAATAAATTTGATTGTTTAAATTAGTATTGAAATAGCTTTTACCAACCTAGTTACAACTAATCTTGCTTCATCACAATTCTGGCCTACTCTTTAATAACAGTACTTGGTTTTCTCGATTGACCTTGACTGCATTTCATTCAGCTTCATTTTTATTGTTTTTATTGTTCAATTCAAACCTACTTGTGTATTGTTCTTGTTTGTTACTTTTTAGTTCTTGATTATTCTATGTTGCTCCTCCCACCAGAGGGCGTGACTTGTTATTCACAGTCATTCAATGAAGGTCAGCCTATAAGTGGCACGTTCACCCTTAGCCAATAGTACATTTTGTGTTTAGTATATTTTATATTAAGCTACTCTGTACTTTGTTTAGGTTTTAGTTTTAGTTTGTTTGAGATTAACAATTGCATAACAAGCGAAGCTATTATCTCACGGTTTTCAATAAATAATGTGTTTGTGACAACTTCGTCTTATTATTCATTATGGATAATATCTTCCACAATATCGCCTTCGCCACTGAAAAAAAAAGCTTAATGTTCATCTATGCACTCTAATTATGTCCCATATTTATTTTTCTACGTTTTGATCTATACACTTTTATTGTCTGTTAACACTATTTTTATAATTAAAATTGGTTTTTTTTTCAGGTGAGTGACATAAGAGCACTGTGATTTTCTTTGACTATGACTAAGAGGTAAGGGAAATTTTCGAGTTTAAGATAAGAATTCCGTAAAATCATGTTGATGTTGTGGAAGCGTTCCATAATATTGAAGTTGATTACGTTATTACACATTACTGAATCAACTAAATAAGTTATAGTCATTTATTGCTAACACAACTAAAGAAGGCCTAACAGAGAATAAGTGGGAAACACCAACTTGTTCTTTTCTCATCAAGCTATCAGCGATTTAGAATGATAACTTGATTTTCAATTTAATTTTATTAACAATATACTTCTTGCCATAGAGGAGTGCCAATACTTTATTGATACTTGAAATGTTATTGGTACGAAAAGAAATTTATACTACAAAAGACAATAATAATAATAATAATACTATTATAACCTACAGATCTACGACTAAAGCACATTGAACCCACAAAAACGGCTTTGAGCCCTGTAAATGAGACATCAGATTGTTAGATAAGTAGCCTTATGGAGAGAAAAATTTAATAAATAAAAAAAGCCTCAATTTGAATAAAATTAGTAGAACTGATGTTGATATTGTGAAATCTCTCCATAATTGAAATAAAACAGAAGTTGATAAATTTCACTAAACTAATTATTTGAGTCACAGGACCATGGTTGCGTGCTTTACTAAAGCTAATTTTAAATTAGAATAAAACTTATTCCACGCTGTTTAATTCTTAACTGATTTGTACCACATATTTTATTATTATTAGAGTATTTTATGTTTCTTAAGAGACTGACCTATGCTGAAAAACTTTGTTAAACTCTGATTTAGATAGTGAAACTTGAATAATTAACGAACTTAATGAACTTAAACAATCAAGTTAAGTTCTATATTCCATACCACACCATAGTACAATCTGTAAAATATTGTACATAAACAGATTCAAATGTATAATATAAAATTTTAAAATGCAATAGCAGAAAAATTAATAATGTAAGTACCTGACTATGTTATTTACAAGATAATTGGCAGAGGTTGAAAGAAAAATACTGGCATAGGTGAAGAACACTTGTTCACCAGCAGAAGTAGGAGAATTAAAACTTTTCTGACATTATTGAAGCAAAACAGAAGTTGTCAAATTTCACTAAACTAACAATTAGAATATTACGTTTCATTGAGGTATAATTCTCTCAATTTTTCATGATGTTTTAATAATTTTGTAAATAACTTCAAGTTAGATTTACTCATATAACTATTATTTGCTTTTCCAACTATCAAGTAGCTTTTGGATACAAAATTTGTTATCTAGAGGCCCCCTGCTTCTTTAGTACAGCCGAAGATGTGTTAGTAAAACATTAAACCTTGGTCCTGTGACTCAATTTGTTAGTTTAGTGAAATTTGACAACTTCTGTTTTGTTTCAATTGTGGAAAGATTTCACAATATCAACATCAGTTCTACTAATTTTTTAACATTATTTCATACCAAAATAATCTATGCATATGGCATATTCAAATGTCACGTTTTATTATTTAATGCACTGCTCCTTTTCCAACTATCAAGTAGCTTTTGGATACCAAGTTTGTTATTAAGAAACCTCCTGCTTCTTCAGTACAGCCGAAGATGTGTTAGTAAAACACGAAACCAAACCACAACTCAAATATTGTTAGTTTAGAGAAATTTGCCAACTTCTGTTTTGTTTCAATTATGGAAAGATTTCACAATATCAACACCAGTTCTACTAATTTTTTGACATTATTTCATACCAAAATCATCTATGCATATTCATATGGCATATTAAAATGTCACTTTTCATTATTTAATGCATTTTGATACTGATAGTATCAAGCTTTCCATCACATATACCGTCTAGAACATATACCTGATGTTTATTAGGTATAGTGGAGGCCTTCTTGCAGCCAAGCATTCACATATACGGTCTGGAACATATACAATATACCTGATATATCACCAAACATATTAGGTGTAGTGTAGGCCTACATGCAGCCAAACATATATGCATGAACTGACAACTACCAGGGGTGGGAGCTGATGAAGATAGGATTCAAACCCATGCAGAGTTGCTTCTCCAATGGAGACTGGCCTCCATTAATGGAGAAGATGATCAAGGCCTGAATCAGGTAGCTAGTGGGCCTTCAGATGTGGTCTCCTGTGTCTAGGCCTCTCTCTGTCTCTTTCTATTGCTGTCACGTCACATACCATAAAGGAGCACTTGAAATACAGTCCATTCACCTTCCTTATCTTGATCGTGTAATGTGAAACTACCACAAACATGAGGCAAGCTTCCTGCATGCTTTAATGGCATGCGTTTTCTGATCTATCTATTCAAGTAACTCTTGGAACATCTGTCCAATCTATTGAAGTAACTCTCAGAACTTGTTTATTTTGATTGAGCTCCCAGTACTTGTCTGGCAGCTCATTTATAAATGATAGTTCCCTAATTTGAATGCATTCATCAGTTGATAGGAATGCACAACATGCTTTGCAGTGTATTTGCTATAGGTGCTCATGTTTGATGGATGTCAAGATAAGATGTGAAGGCTTTAATGGGAGTGCATATTCTGTCGCTGTTTATGTTTGTCAAGTGCTGACATGAATCTGTATGCATAAGGAATTAGGATAAATATTTAAGGTGAACAATTATTTTTGAAATTTTATTTTTAAAATAGAATGAATCGGATTCAATGGCAGCACTACTGTAATTTCATCTAATACATAAACATACATAAACGGCTTGATGCTATTTTTTCATGAAACTCTAACGCTGGAGAGTGAGGGATTGAAGATTATAAAATTTTTTGAAAAAAATAATTTAAATTATAAAAATCAATTAATATTTATAACCATAAAATTTAAAGTAATTAAAACCTTACTATTTAAAATAGTTAATAAACTTAAATTAATTAATATAAATCTAAAAAAACCATTAACAAACAAATGAAAACGAATTATTAAATAAACCCTTTCTTTATTTATTCTTTCTTTATTATTATCTTTCTTTATTCATGTAAATTTAGAAATTATGCGTATGAATGGTTGAAAACAAAATTATCAGCATCAAATAGATGCAATAGTAAACTCAGATGATGCTAATTCTTATAGTGCAAGATATTATGTACAATGATCTCATTTGTATGATCTTAATTATAATCAACTATGGTTATGACAATCTAAGTGCTGCAATTACATTAAATGGCGAAGTTTGGACAAAGATTAGGATAAAAATTATATTACGAGTACAAATTAGAAGAAACCATTAAATCAAGATTGGTATGCCCTGGTTGAATGTACAATTATAGAATTTTAAATAATAATAATTAAAATAACAACAAAATAATAATAATAATAACATAGTACAGAATTACTATAAATGAAATAAAACAGAAGGAATTTGGTAGTAGAAGAAATTATGTTTTTGTATATTTGTCAGTTTGTTTATTGTCAGCTCCTTCAAACTAAATTGTAAGAAATTTCCACCAAAAGAAATTTTGAGATCTCATCTCATCACATACACATCGATCATCACAATCGAAATGATAAATTACAAAATTTGTTATGATGTGTGAAATAAAAGAAGATGAAAAATATAAATTACAAAAAAACATCGATTTACTCCCAAAAAACGAATTTTATCTCTCAACAGACAATGCAGGAATTACAAGTTGAGTTAACGGAGATTCCAGTCGCTACTCTCAGCTGTTTATTTACTTCACTAATGGCACATTCATGTTATTGGAGACAAATCGATGCATTTTCAATTGACAAAGTGACAGCCGGATGCCGGAAAACATCTTCAGCGACACAACCGTCGAGTAGTTGCCATCAAAGCTTCCTCTACACTCAAACCAACTAGTGCTAGGAAATTGGTCTGAACTGCTGCCTTGTAAAATCTCAGCGCCTGACATTCCATACCCCTAACCATCACCCTAAGTCTGTCCCCAAAACAGTTCCAAACTTTGTGAGGGGCCGACCGATCCCCTCTTCACCCTACCATCCCTCCACCACACCAGGCGACAGTTAATTAACGGGAACCTATCGATATCGGATTCCACGCTCATCCCTTTCAGGCAGCCAATCACTCCATTCTGTACTCACTCCCATTCTTGCACTTCCTATCGTCTATCCGTTCTCTTTTCCATCACTTCTCCTCCTTTAATCGTTTTCTGTTCTGTTTATCTACTCCCATTCTTGCACTTCCTTTCATCTATCCATTCTTCTTTACCCCTACTTACACCTCCTTTACCCCTACTTACATCTCCTTACTCTTTCAAATTTTGCAGAACATTTCATTATTAATGGACACAAGTTCAAGGCTAAAGAAGATGTTGAATTTCTGCAGTTGATTGGTAAAGGCATACAACTGAAAATTTTAGAAGTTTTGGAGATAACTAGGTTGGTAAAAAACGATTCCAATACTAGTATAATGATCAAATTTATTTCAAACAATTCAATACAACTAACTTGATGGTTTAAACATAATTCTGGCCTACTTTTTAATAAAGGTACTTTCGTGTTTCTCGGTCGACCTTGACTGCATTTCAGTGAGCTTCAATTTTTAATTTTAAAATTTTGTAATTTAGCCTACTTGTGTATTGTTGCTTTCTATGTCTTCCCGGTTCTTGATTTTGATCTTGTTCTTTTCGGTTGACCTTGACAGCATTTCAATTAGTTTCATATTTTATTTTATTTTAATTGTTTAATTCTAGCCTACTTGTGTATTGCTCTTGCTCTTTACTTTTTGGTTCCTAATTTTTACACTGATTTTTATTCCTTGTTGCTCCTCCCATCAGTGGGCGTGACTTGTTAGGGCGTTCAGCCAATCATAGACCTTCAAATTTCCATCTCTTCTCCTCCATTAATTTTTTCCTCTGTTCCCATTATTACACTTCCTTCCGTCTATACATTCTTCTTCACCCCTACTTACATCTCCTTTCATCCTCCTTTCTCATCTCCTTTCTCTCCTTTCATCTATCAATAATTATTCTTCTTCCCATCACTTCACCTCCTTTCATCGTGTTCTCCACTGCTTCTCCACTCCCATTCTTGCCCCTCCTTTCATCTATCCATTCTCTTCTACCCCTACTTACATCTCCTTTCATCTATCCATTCTCTTTTCCATCACTTCTCCTCCTTTCATCGTTTTCTGTACTGTTTCTCCACTACTATTATTGCATTTACTTTCATCTATCCATTCTTCTTCACCACTACTTAGATCTCCTTACATCTGTCAATTATTCTCCATTCAATTACCTCTCCTACTTTCTGTGTGTGTGTGTTTGTGTGTGTGTGCGCTCTCTCTCGTTCAAGAATTTTAAAGTATATTATTTATTGGTTTATATCTATTTTTTGTGAATGATCTAAATAATTGTTTAAATTTGAGGTCATATGTATTCCAAATTCATAAGCTAGAACTAAAGGGCCCTACAGACGATAAGTATTAACCGTCAGTTCTATCTGACAGTTGAAACTAAAAGTGAAACTGATCGTCTATATGCAAGATTTGAACTGAACCCAGGCCAAAAAACTGGACTGATGAAATTTTGTGGAATCGAACTGACAGATTTGACTGACAGCAGTTCGAACTTACAGTGTGTATGGTCGCCTCAGTTTAGTCGCTCAGTCCAGCCATTCGCGCATGCGTAGTGTAGCTCTATACAGCTGAAAGTCGACTGCTTTGTGTTCGTTTGCATTAGATGACTGCTTTGTGTTCGACCACTGTGTCTTAGTGTTCTTTTTTCTCATTTCCTTCTTTTCTCCTTCAACTCCTTTCCTTCAATTCTTCTCCATCAACTCGTCTTCTCATCCTCTTGCCCTCCTCCTCATCCTTCTTCTCCTCATCTTCCTCCTTATTCTCCTCCTCCTGCTCCTCCTCCTCTTACTCCTCCTTCTACTCCATGTCAAGTATCGATGTTACACTTCACTGCTGTAACACTGGATTTCCAGCAGCCAGGGTAGTGTGGTGCAGGGTTTTGTTGTGAGTTGAGGGGAGGGGGGGTTGTTTGCAGTACAGGTGGATAAGTTCGCACACAGGACCATTTATCATTCTATACCTCTTCCACTCACTGTCATCCAGTACATTCCCTCCTCACACTATCTCACTTTCTCTCTCTCACACTCTCTCTCTCACTCTCTCTCTCTCACTCTCTCTCTCTCTCTCTCTCTCTCACTCTCTCTCACTCTCTCTCTCTATCTCTCTATCTCTCTCCACCAGCCGTGTGTGTGTTCGTGTGTGTTGGTGGGCTTGTATATGTGTGTCATCATCATCATCTGATCCAGTTGCTGCCAACATTAAAAGCGTGCCCAGGAAATTTATACTCCTTCATTATCATCGTCCAGTCAACCATGATTATTCTAGTTCAATTTATGATTTGCAAAGTTAGAGGACATATATAATAACCTATAAACTTGAACTAAAATATAACCTGGTTACCTTTTTTTAACCTAGTTAATAGATTCAGGAAATTAATGAACGTAGTCTATTATTGATCTAGGTAATCTACAATCCTGAAAGTTCGTGGATAACAAGTAATAACCTAAAGCATTTAGCAATATAGCCCTTACCTTCTGTCATAAACTTTTATGACTCTATAATATAATATTCAAAACTAATATGGAATTAATCTCTGTAATGTATTTTTCGGATACTGATAGTGCCAACTCAAAGGCAATTTGTCTTTACTACTCAGTGGATATCATTCTAAAACAATTAGGTCATTAATGAGGGTATACATAGGTATTAATGAGTTTGTAGACAGATATTGTCGTATACCCTTTTTATAGCGGAGGATGTAATTTTTTCTGAGAAAGGAATAATACATCTCATTCAGCGATCACATGTTGGTCTTATGGTGTTATGTGATCGCTGATCTCATTGCTCCGGAAGTTAGGTCTTTTGTGGCCACGCGCACGCGACAGCTTGGCTCCTTCAAATCCACAAAAAGGGGTGACAAAAATGCCCTGAACCTCCCCAAAATTTGCAGTGCCGTGTTACTGAAATCGGTAGAAGTCCAAGACAATTTTCGCCAATCCCTGCCGTTTTGACCTGCTTAAAACTATACAAGTGTAGCCTATTTTACCGAGCAAGGTGACCCAGATAGAAAACACTAGTGCTGAATTAGATCTATGCAGGTTTATTAGAAACAAATTATATCAATGAATAATTTTTCTACAGAGACTGGCGATTTAATATTTTTTTCAGAGGAATAAAGTTTTTAAAAGAACATTTTCCAGTTAGATTTACTAATTTATAATTTTCAAATCCCCTCGTGGAGGGTATGATTGGGTCCCGTGTTGGAAAAGCCCTTTACAATAATTGGAGATTGCACCATCAACGTTGGATTGTGGTGAATTGACAATATTATATTATTTCGGCGCACTTAAACACAAGAGTATGGCCATACTAAATAATTTCAGGATAACTCACGGTACAGGAACTCCTCATTGGTTTGCACTCTGGCTAGTCGCCCTCCTTTTGGAATAGGTGGTTCACCGTTGTTCAAGTTTACAAAATTTTAACTAAGACGTCCAACGAAAATTTCAAAAAGAGCATACATTTCAATATAAATAATAGGAACTTTGAGATATTTGTCAATAAATTTCAATTGAAATGGACGGCGACTTTAAAGAATAGTTGCCAGCAGATCCTCTCGGCTCCAGGTTCATGTAGCAAGTCGTAAAAACGGAAAAACTTCCCCAAAAATTCAGAAAGTAAATTAGGAAAGAGAGAGGCAGAAAATAATTAGATTGAGTCACCTTTGACTTCTGACCTATATGATGATGAGTTTAGGAATAAAAACAAAATAACTCATCAGTAGGTTATCACAGAATTTGAGCGATTCTTTCACATTTTTACTTTATTTAAAATTAATTAAAAAATATTTTGCCGATTTGGAGATAAGAACTGATAAGATGACCACGTTGACATCTGAGGCTTAAAAATTTATTTATAATATTAAAGTGCTCGAAAAGTGTTTCAAATTGCATTTTAACAATAATAGTGAAGTGAAAAAATATCAGTTCGTAAATTAACTGCGTGTCAAATCTCAAACTCATGTCTGGACTAACCTACGAAGTGAAAGTGTTACAAATAAAATTCGTTGATCGAATTCCAAATGAGTAAAATCTTTTTATGAACTATACTATTAGAATTATGTAATGATATTGACTTTACTATCATAATTTTATTTATTCGATCATTACCAATTCAGTGATTAAGTTAAAGCCTGGATGAATATGTCAATTTATAACTAATTATTATGCACCCTTTATAACTCTTATTGAGTTTCAAATTAAATAACAGGCCTCTCAAATTGTTAAAAGATTTATGTGGTGATAGCCTGAGCCAGGTATTTAAAATAAAGTATTTTTTTTTATGCCAGTAATTTTTTAATTTGTGCCCAAGTGACGTCACGCATAGCACAGCGTTGCTGTCTACTATGGCGCTAATTTTTGAAAATTTATGTTTTGAAATGCCAATTATTATGATCACTCTCTTGGGGGGTGGGACCTCCACAAAATTGTTCCCTGACAATATCAATAAGGGTATAAAGATTATATGATAGGGTTATAAATTATATAAATGAGCATAAATAATGAGAGTAGACTATAGATGAGTCTATAATGAGGATATAAAAAGGGGTATGGATTTTATTTTTTTGAGGAGGCCCTCACGAGTAACTACTTTTATTTCAAGATGAGCGTATTTGCAACTGTAATTTTAAGTGGGTTCCTAAACACAGATTCAGTGATAATAGCACAGATAACGTCAAGTGATAGCCGCTTGGTCACCCATTTGAATTGAATTGAACATTTTATTGCCAAAATGAATAGTACATACAAGCAGAAATATCTGCAACCTAGAATTAAAACATAAAAATAAATACAAGAATCTGCTTATAAATCATTAATCATAACTCATTGTATAACTCAATCAAGAAAATTATAACTAAGGGTAATTTGGCAGACACTAGCATAAGATAAACTTGTTCAAAATAACTAATCAATAAATACAAAAAAGACAGCAAGATAGTGCTGGCCCATCTCCAATTGAACAGCATACAAAACAAAAAATATCAAACTCAACAAAAATCCATATCGTACTCAATAAAATCAAAATAAATTCCAATTTGATAAAAGAAGCATCCCTCATCCAGTTGTTGATCAGAATTTTTATTTAAGTTCGCTTTTGAGCGCTCGCAGCTTAACATCACGATCGTCACCCGTTATAATTGTAGTACCGTGATATTGTAATGAGTGATAAGACTTGAAGTTGTCACAACCACATTGAATTTATTGAAAACCGTGAGATAATAATCTCACGTCAATCTCAAACAAACTAAAACTGAAGTGCAGAGTAGCTTAATATGTACTCAACACATAATAATACTATTGGCTGAAGAAGAAAGTGCCTGTAATAGGATGACCATCATTGAAGGTCTGCGATTGGCCAGAACAAGCCCCGCCCACTGGTGGGAGGAGCAACAAACAAAAATAAGTGTCAAAATCAAGAACAAAAAACCGGGAACACATAGAAAGCAACAATACACAAGTAGGCTAAAATTATAAATAATAAAAAATGAAGCTCACTGATATGCAGTCAAGGTCAAGCGAGAAACACGAAAGTACCGTTATTGAAATGTAGGCCAGAATTACGATGGAACCAAGTTAGAATAGACAGAAAAGTCATGGATAACGGAAAATTGATAATTAGGAAAGAATAGAGCGTTTTTGATGTAGCTTTTCAATTAAAACATTTTTTAAAGATCTTGTTCGGGTGTAGTGAAGATAGAATTTATATCTGGGATAAAAGTGGAGTTTATAAATCGAATTGCGGTGATTGTAATGCCTGTTATGTGGGTCAGATTGGTAGAAGTTTCAAACGTAGAATAAATGAACATATTAGAGATTGGAAAACCCCAAAAAGAGACTCAAATGTTGCAGAGCATTTCATTACTAATGGACACAAGTTCAAGGCTGAAGAAGATGTTGAATTTCTGCAGTTGATTGGTAAAGGCATACAACTGAAAATTTTAGAAATTTAAGAAGTTCGAAAAACCTATTCCAATACTAGTTTAATTAAATGATCAAATCTATTTCAAACAATTCAATACAACTAAATCAGTTTAATCATAATTCTGGCCTACTTTTTAATAACGGTACTTTCGTGTTTCTCGGTCGACCTTTACTGCATTTCAGTGAGCTTCAATTTTTAATTTTAAAATTTTGTAATTTTAGCCTACTTGTTTATAGTTGTTTTGTATGGGTTCCCGGTTCTTGATTTTGATCTTGTTATTTTCGGTTGACCTTGACTGCATTTCATTTAGTTTCATATTTTATTTTATTTTAATTGTTTAATTCTAGCCTACTTGTGTATTTACCTCTTGTTCGTTACTTTTTGGTTCCTAATTTTGACACTGATTTTTATTCCTTGTTGCTCCTCCCACCAGTGGGTGTGACTTGTTAGGGCTTTCAGCCAATCATAGACCTTCAATGAAGGTCAGCCTATGACAGGCACTTTCACCCTCAGCCAATAGTATCATTCTGTATTGAGTATATACATTAAGCTACTCTGTACTTTAGTTTTAGTTTGTTTGAGATTGATAATGGTGTAACAATAGAAAGTAGTATCGTATTATTTTCAATAAATGTGCTTGTGACATAATCATGTCTTATTATTTATCTTTGTACTTCGTTTAGTCACGCTTTTCAATAAATGTGGTTGTGACAACTTCAAGTCTTATTATTCATTATGGATATCCTCTACAATATCACCTTTGGCACTACAAAGAATGATATTTTAATATTGACTGTAATTATAATTATATATTTTTCATAACTACTCAAGCACTAGGCTTCAATTTCATCATTTTCGCAACCATCTATCAAACTACTTATAAATTTATTTATTAACCTGCCTTGAGGTTTTCTTCAACTCAATGAAGACTAGAAAACCCTTTAGAGTAGAACTTTTAAAGACTTTCTTGATTTTAGGGAGCCTTACGTTCGAAAATAGCTATCAAAACTCAAGAATAGACCATGAAAAATAGCTTTAATCTACCTTGAGATCTTCCTCAACTCAATGAAGACTGATGCCCGTATTTATGAACTTTCCTTCAGTTTCTCTTCACTCGAGGGGCCCTTCAAATGCCTATACGTTTCAAGAGACCCTTGAGACAAGAGGAACGAAAGGAACATTCATAAATACGGCCCTTAGTAGGATCCGCTCAAAAGATTGCCAAAATCTTCCTCGAGTTGAGAAAAGCCTCAAGGTAGGTTCAAGGATACATGACTATAGGTTCATTCAAAAATGAAGCTTGGTAAACCAAATTTTGTACATAGAAATAAGTATGAAGTGTTATCTGAGAGACTTGTTGATGACACTGGAATCAATAACAATGATAATGCTAATGAATATTGTGAATGTCCTGTAGATGTGTTAGTTGATAAGGATTGTGAAGGAGACGGCAGTGTTTTGGGTGGATCACTGTTGATTGGTGACTCAATCCTTAGGTATTCAGGTCAGTTCTGTGCCCAGAGTGGTGCTGTTGTGGATGTTAATCCAGGTGCCAAAATTAAAGACATTAAGCAGAAGCTGCTAACATACTTGAGCCGCCAACCAGCGGTTATCTACCTGAGCGTTGGAACTAATAATATTTTGCCGGGTTATAATGGTGGCCCTGGGTATAATGGGGGGTGGGGTAAACGTTCCATGCTACATAGCATGGCAGACCTATTATATACATGCAGAACTAAATTCCCTACTGCCAAAGTCATACTGAATGGTATCATAGTGCGCAATGATATTAGTTATGTTGCTCTCCACAACCTGAATGATCAGTTGTCATTGATGTGCAACAACTTTGGTGTTACATTTGTGAATGCTGGTAGGTATGTGGATAGATGTCATCTGGCAAGGGATGGTAGGCATCTGAGTAGAGTAGGAGGTGGTCGTTTGGGAAGTGTAATGCATTCTGCGATGATGAATTCAAAGCAAGACAGTCCAGTCATGTGTAATCAATTGTCATCTAGTCATATACATGAACCCATGACCCGGAGACTTACACAGACCATCATTGCTCCTCTTTCGGGAAACGAATAGGACCTGCAACAATGAACCTAGTCCTGGAAAGTGGTAATCAGGACCTCATGGGTCAGGAATTGTTGGCAGGAAAAAAGCTACTTTCTAAGGATAGGGATTTTACAATACTTCACCAAAATGTCCAGGGTGTCAACAACAAGATTGGTCCTCTTGAGGTGTTGTTGCACAGTGAGAATGTGGATGTAGCATGCCTGAGTGAGCACTGGCTCAGGGGGGGTGCTGAGCTTGGCCTAAGTGTACAGGGCTACTCACTAGCCTCAGTGTATGCTAGGTCTACTAGGGCAAGGGGTGGTGTGTGCATGCTTGTTAAAAATGATCTAATTTCGGAATGCTGTGTTAAGAATGTTGCTTACCTTAATGAAGATCAACATTTTGAATCAGTTGCTATTTCCTTTCCAAAGCTAAGGATTGTAGTGATAACAGTCTATCGATCTCCAGGGGGAAATATAGAGCGTTTTTTTGAAAAGTTGGAAGGGCTTCTGAGAGTATTGGTGAGGGGAGAAGTGAGAGTTTTTTTGTGTGGTGATTTTAATATTCATTTTTGGACATCTACTAGGGAGGATATTGGAATGACAGATTTGATGGGAGGATATAATTTGCGGGCTACCATTACTGAGGTGACACGACCAAGTGCCACTGGTGGATCATGCATTGACAATATTATCACTAATTTGAATCCTCAAGACTGCTCGGCTCATGTGGTATCCTCTTGTATATCTGATCATGAGGCTCAGATCATTCGTTTTCCAAAGTGCTTCCCTTTGTTGATCAAGTCTTCCAGAGTCCTTACCCGTAAGTTTGGACAACATAATAGGGAGAGGTTTTTTTATGATATGTCACAAATTGATTGGCATGAATTTTTTAACAGTACTTGTGTTGATCAGCAATTTAGTAAATTTAATAATGTTTTCCTAGAACTTTTTAATAAGAATTTTCCCCTGGTACCCACCAAGGGTTCTATGTCTAAAGACAGAAAGAAATGGTTGACAAATGATATCATAGCAGCTAAAGAGGATTTAAAGAATTGGTATCATCTGAGAAGAAATTTTCCAGATTCTTATTATTCTGATGTATACAAAAGAAAGAAGAAGGAATATCGTAATCTTATTGCCAGTTCTAAGGCTGCAGTGGCACAGGATGTTATATCATCAAGTGTAAATGTTGGGAAGGCTGTATGGCAGGTGGTCAAGGGCTCTTCTGGTGTAAGTGCTACTAGAAAATTCCTTTCAGAGGTTAAAAAAGGTGATTCAACCGTGAGTGACCCTGCACTCATTGCTTCAGCCTTCAACAATCACTTTATAGAGTCATCTACATCTGACAGCCAACCATGTGATTTGTCAAGTTCACTGGCAGGTTGCAATATGCTTTATAACACTGCATCTCTTTTCTTGGTTCCAGCATCAGAGATGGAAGTTTTAGATGCTTTCAATACATTAAGTAGCAGTAAAACATGTGACATCTATGAAATATCCCCTTCATTCTTAAAGTCCATCTCTGAATGTTTAGTTACTCCATTGACAATCATATTCAACAATTCTGTCTCTCAAGGTGTTTTTCCAGATCTGATGAAAGTGTCTAAAATAATTCCAGTTTACAAGAAGGGTGAAAAATGTTCCATGGATAATTACAGACCCATTTCTATTCTCCCTAGTTTCAGTAAGATCTTTGAGCGTTTGGTGTACAATAGGCTTACTGACTTTTTGACCAAATACTCAATTATATCTGATGACCAATTTGGCTTTCGGGTGGGTAAATCAACTTGTGATGCAATTAATTCCATGCTCATGTCAGTTATTCTGGGTTTGGATAGGAGGGAGGTGACATGTGGAGTGTTCTGTGATTTGAGTCGTGCCTTTGACACTGTGGATCACAATCAGTTGTTAAAGAAGCTTGAGGTGTATGGGGTTAGAGGACTGCCAGCTCAGTGGTTCAGATCATACTTGAGTGGTCGCCGCCAGTGTGTTCAAATAGGTCATCCAAGGGGCAAGGCTTTTTCTGATGAAAGGATTGTTGTAGCGGGGGTTCCACAGGGCTCCATTCTGGGACCGCTGTTGTTTCTGCTTTATGTGAATGATCTAAGCTCAGTTGAGAGTGAGAAAGTTATAAAGTATGCAGATGACACAAGTGTTGTAGTTCGTGGTGGTTCCAGGGAGGATGTTGAGGAAAGGGTTGTGGTGGCTCTGGACAGATTGACTGGATGGTTCTCATCGAATGGGCTCTCCTTGAATGTTGATAAAACTAAGGTGGTTCATTTCAACAGACAGACTGACACATCTCATGAAGTGTTAAAGTATTATAATGACAATATACTGTTATCTTCAACATTTAAGTTTTTGGGTGTCCACATTGACTCTAACCTCAGATGGACAAGCCAAGTAGATCATGTCTGTCGCAGTCTTAACAAATCTCTGCACTGTCTGAGGCAACTGTCACTTTTTCTACCCAGGCAGACACTGAAGACAGTGTATTATGGCATGGTTCATCCTTGCCTCAACTATGGCCTCATGTTTTGGGGCACATGTGCTCAGTATTCTTTTGAGAGAGTTTTTAAACTCCAAAAGAAAAGTATAAGAGTCATATTAGGTCTGGGCTACAGAGAAAGTTGTCGGGATCACTTTCGACAAGAGGAAATTTTAACTCTCCCATCCCTCTTCATTTCGGCAATTTCAATTTTTGTTTTTAAAAATCAACAACTGTTTACCTCCCATAATCTTAGCCATATGTACAGCACACGAAATAAAAGCCTCTTAGTCGTTCCTCCACACAGAACAGCGCTCTTTCAAACTTCAGTTGGTTATCTTGGGCCGAAAATCTTTAACAATCTCCCAGAGACCGTTAGAAATGCTTCCTCACTAAATATTTTTAAGTCAAGACTTCGATCCTTCCTCGTTCATGGGTCATTTTACAGATTGAGTGACTTTTATGCCAGGTGAATAGCATAGTTTCTTAATTTCATTGTTTTTTTTTATTATTTTGATTTAATGACTGTACTGTATATGATTTAGAAGTAATGTATATACAAAAATATTAATTTGTAGCTGCGTGCTTATTATGACAATGTTCTATGCATTCTATGTCTTGAACAATAAAACATTATTATTATTATTATTATTATTATTATTATTATTATTATCAAAACAAAAAAAATAAGTTTGGAAAATATGTGTGGATATATAGTTATATATAATTATTGGAGGTGAAGTAAAGAGCTTAGTGGTGAACTGAATAATATTTAAAACAATTTCAAGGAAATTCACACCAAACCGTATTCACTCAGTTGAAGTTCCCAACATTTTTCCGGCAATCCAATACAGAAGTAACACGTTTTCCCGAGCTGAAGAAAAACTCTGGTAAGCATCGTTTTTAATTAACTTAATGAACTTCTCGACCGACTTACACAGCCTTCTTCCTACTAATGCAATTGAATGCTAGCTACCATTTAGCAGATACTGTAGCTATATATATATATATATATATATATTCAACAGTTGTCTGTTTCCAATTCGCGGAGAACAAGTAGCAAAACTCTAATTTCTAATTAGCTGTTGATTCATCACACTGCAACCGAGTGAAAATAATGGGAAAAAAGAGCATTCTATTATTTTTTCAATTAGAAGCTCGTCTAGGTTTCTTGGGAGAGGAAAACAAAATTATTATTTTCTTACCGTCGTACGTGGTGGGAGGAGGTTAAGGTGCTGGAAAGATGGAGGGGAAGGAGGTGATGGGAAAGAGAAGAAGGCAAAGGAGAAGAAGAAGGAGAAAGAGGAGAAGTAGAAGAGAAAGGAGAATGAAAAGAAGACAAAGACTTCGGTTAGAGGAGAGGTGGAGAGTACGAGAAACAGGCAGTAAAGAAGATATGATTTTCGCAAAAAAATAAAGGAAAATGAGAGGAAGTAAAAAAAAGAAGGAGGAGCAGGAGGAAGAGAAAAAAAGAAGAAGAAAAAAAGAAGAATGCAAAGAAGAAAAATAAAGAGGCCGGTAATAAAGAGGAGGAGGAGAAGATTACTGAAATTATTGAGTGGGATGGTAGGAGGAAGAATAAGAAGAAGAATGAGCATGAAAAGAATGAGAATAGATATAAAAAGAAAATGAAGGAGGATAGTGAGTATGAAAAGAAAGACAAGTAGGCCGAATGAATGAGGTATAAAAAACAGAAGATGAGAAGTAGAAACTGACTAAACGAGAGAGAAGGACAATAGAAGGACTAGGATTAGAACTGGAAAAGATAGGCTAAAGGAGAGTGAACAAGGAGGAAAAATGGAAGTAAGGAGAAGAAGTAAAAGAGGAGGAAGAAGAAGAAAAGAAAAAAGAAAAGGAGAGAAAGAAAAATGAGAGGAGGAGGAATGAGAAGAAGAAAAAAGAGGAAGAGGAGGAGGAAGAAAAAGAAGAGGAGGTAGAAGAAGAAAAAGAGGAGAAGGAGGTGAAGGAGGAGGAGCAGATCATGGGAATCAAGTAGCAAAAATAGAAACAAGAAGAAGAGGAGGAAGAAGAAGAAGAAGAAGAAGAGGAGGAAGAGGAGGAAGAGGAGGAACAAGAAGAAGAAAAAAAGAAGAGAAGGAAGAAGAAGGAGAAAAAAATGAGGAGAAGAAGGAGGAGGTTGAGGAGGAGGAGGAGGAGAAGGAGGAGGAGGAGGAGGAGGAGGAGGAGGTGGAGGAAAAGGAGGAGGAGGAGAAGGGGGACGAGGTGAAACAAGAGGAAGAGAGAAGAAGGGGTGAAGGAGGAGAAGCAGATCGTTGGAAACAAGTAGGAAAAATAGAAGCAAGAAGAAGAGGAGGAAGAAGAAGAGGAGGGAAAAGAGGAGGAGGAGAAAAATAAGAGGAGGAAGATGAAGAAGAATAAGGAGGAGGAGTAAGATGTGAATTAGGAAGAGGAGGAGGAGAAAGAGGAGGAGAAGGAGAAGAAGAAGGAGGAGGAGGAGGAGGAACAAGGATAATAAACTAGAGGAAGAGTGAAGAGGAGGTGTCAGAGGAGGAGGAGGAGGAGGAAGAGGAGGAGATCGTGAGAATCAAGTAGGAAAGAATAGAAGCAAGGAGGAAGAGTGGGAGTAGGAGGAGAAGAAGAAGTAGCAGACAAAACGAATGAGAAAATTATAAACATAACCTAACTAATCTTTCTGTTGAACCACTTTACTCAAACTATTCTACTGCAAACAAAAATGACGAGAATTAAAATAGAAACTTCTGTCGCTGCACTCTGTTCAAACAAATTCATTCTTTAATCTCGTATTTCATTCCCTATTCACGTGACTGCATTCATCCCATTTTTCTAATTTACTTGAAGCAGGATCAACAGTAGTGCTGGATTTCTTTTACGAAAAAAACTATAAACTGTGCAGTTTTTGTTTGAGTATCAGAAAATGCAATCTTACTATGAAAATAAGAAAGCTGAATTGTATTCTAAATAGCACAATAAGGAGGAGCTAGGCAAAATATAGGAACAGCGATAGAAAATAAAACTAGATAAATATTCCTAGGAAATGGAAAATTAAAAGGATTGAACTGTTTACTTTTGTAATTGTTACTACCAAACTAAAATATAGTTCTTTTACAAATCATCTAGTGATCCTGTATTTGTAAAAGCGAATGTTTCTGCTGCACAAAGTGCTTCCGGCTTTATAACGGGTTTTTAATGCCTAAATATTGAGTTCCAAGACAGTGATTTTTTATTATATCAATAATAATAAGCGTATGGCTTTTAATGGTGGGGAGATCCTTACGGGTTGTTCCACCTCGCCGTTTGAGCCATGTTACGGGGAACATGGTGGACCTACTATTTTAGGTGGGTTCCGAACCACCGGGTAAGTGATAATAAAGCTTGTAACATCAAGTCATTGAAGCACGGTCACCCATCCAAGCGCAGTCTTTATTAAATTAAATAGATAAAAGTAACACAGCATTGTATAATGTATTATATGATGATATTAGATATGAGAAATAAATTGAAAAATTAAAAAATATATCGTTAATGCTTTTATTGGTAGGGAAACCCTTACCTCACCGGGTTCCACCTCACCGCCTGAGCCATGTTATTGGAAACATGGTGGACCTACAATTTTAGGTGGGTTCCGAACCACCGGGAAGTGATTTTACAGCGGAGAACAACGTCCTTCCTGCTGGTCAAACCAATTGGTCACCCTTATACAAAGAGGACCCAGTAGAGCGTTGCTTATCTGATTTATTTATAAACACACAGATACATATTATTTTATAGATATTTAAAGAGAATCTCTACTCAAGAAACTGTTATGAAATGTATTTTTTCAATTATGCCCCACTATAATATCACTACTGGTTCAGATGGCTAGAAGTTCCAGAAAAAACATTTTTATACTGTGTCCCATTTTTTGTAAAACTTAAATGGAAATAAATTTTACTTACTTACTTACTTAATACTGCGTCGAGTTGGTCACAAAATTTCTGAAAATCCCTTTGAAAAATGAAATGTTGAAGGGATAGAATATCGGTCAAATTTTCTTCAATCCGTACTAATTCATGTTATAATATATAGACTTTGACGTATCAAATTCATAATCTACCTTACGTGATCATTGTTCTAGGCATGTGGAACTACTCTTTATATTATAGATAATTGACTATATGTATAGAATACACATATATAAGTATAGGTAATCGTGTTTAGGCTTCTGCAATCAATGTTTAATGACAGACAATCAGAGTCACGGAACAGAACCGTGGATGTCCGATGGTGATTCACATTCGCTATTCTCGGCGTCTCGAATCTGACTACTAGACTCGACTTTACGTGATTCGACTCACTAAGCGCAGTTTCGTGTTCCAAGAGTGGGAATTCATTGAAAATTTAGATAGGACACCTCCGATAAGATATTTGATTATACCTGCCTATTATTATAGTAGAGGACACAAATATCCGCAGAGTAAAAGAGAGATAACCACGAGAATTGGAGGAGGAAAGAGTGAGGGAGTGAGTAAGAGAGAGAGAGAGATAGAGAAAAAGTGAGAGAGGTTGGGAGAGAAAAAGAGAGAGTGTGATTAAGTCAGATCAATCTTGATCAGTGGTTTCCAAAGTGGGGGGCGTAAAGCTGTGTCAGGGGGACGCAAGCGCAAGACCAGTTAAAAATTAAAAGACAATTAAATTCATACAATGAAATTTTTTACCAATTCCAGAATCAATTTTTAGAATACTAAACTTGTATAAAACTTGTTCTTTTTTTCCAACTATAATCAGGGAATAATTGTCTTATATCAAATATTTGTTCAATCTAGCAATATTGTATTATGGAAAATATCAGGAAACCCCTGCAATTACTCAAACTTTCCCAAAGTTATGTCACTCTCAGAAAACCCACAGTTTGAGGGTGTATTTTTTCAATTAAATTGTTTACAACTTTACAACAAAATAATTTAATGGTTACAAATTAACATAAAAGAAATAAAAGAAACCTAACTAACCAGAAATTAAAAAAAAACTAAAATTTATGTTCAGGCACCACCAGCAAAAGAAAAGACTTTGACCGCTGGTGGGAGTCGCAAAAAGTCCGATTCAAATGACATTCAAGATAACAATTTCAACTTACAGAATTTGAAGGACACTCATATAAATCCGCTAAGTTCAAGAAATACTTTTTTGGAGGAACAGATGAATAGATAAATACTCCATATCCAATAAATTTAAAACTAGATAACACACATGAAAAGACAAAATTATTATAAGATAGTTACAATTTTCAATGTACCAATTGTTCAATGGAAATTGCCCTACCCAACTATGGCAAGTTCTAGAGTAAAGTTGAATATATTGGGAGTGCGTTGCGAGTTTTTTTCGGATGATGAAGCCCACATAGGTCTGAGACCTGTGCGTGGGTAATGGATTGGATGATGGTGATTGATGAGTTGAACCTACAGTTTTTAGGTGGTTTCCGAACCACCGGGAAGTGATTTTACAGCAGAGAACAGTGTCTTTTTTGCTGGCCAATCCAATCGGTCACTCTTACAAAGAGCGCCCAGGAGCTTCGTAGCTTATCTCTGATTGAACAGATACCTGCTACGGCACTCGGCTATCACGTCCCCAAACAGTATATTGAGTAAGTGAGCTCACGCAAGTTTTATTTCACAGCTATGATCTATGATCTATCATCTATCTTTATCTATGTTGCTGTTGTCGCTTCTCTCACTCTTGACGCAACTCTCTCACACTCTCTATCTCACTCACACACACACACTCTCTCTCTCTCTCTCTCTCTCTCTCTGTCTCTCTCTGTCTCTCTTGTCGCTACATTATTACAACCGCCGAACGAATTTCTCAAGAAATGCTTCCGAAATGAATAATTATTTTTTCCATTGCTGCTACTGAGGAATTGCTACGAAAATCTAGAAAATAACATCTTCTCGAAGAAAACCATAGTGGATTAGTGAAGGGTTTTCCACGTTTTCCGCTGATATTTTTCATTCAATAAAACACGCTTTTCCGGGCAAAAGCCGTCGCGCTTTTCCAACGCTGTTGGCAGCTGCAGGAAAACATAAATTAACTTTCGACATTTTCCGCAGTTTTCTCTATCTTTCTCTCTCTTTCTCTCTGTCACTTTCTTCCTCTCTTTCTTACTCTTTGGCGTCCCTTTTTTCCCGGGTTCGAAGAAAATTATTTTCTCTTGCAAAAGTGGAAAAAAGTCTCTGGAACGATTACTATTACAATGCTAAGTCCTGTGCGATACTTTTTGTTATAAATTACTTCACTGGTGGAGGAGGTCACAGTTTCTGCCTTTTCGAGAGAAAGCTGGGTTCAATTAGTATTTAATTTCGGCAAATGAGGAAATAAATACCGGAAGGTATTATTTTATTTCTATAATTGTACGAAATGTTGTGGCCCTTGATAAATGAGCTGAAATTCTTGGAGAACGTTTCGAATTATTTTTTTTATCCTTGATTGAGTTTATTGAATCTTTAATTTTGATATAGTTGTATATCTGTATATAAGTATCAAGCATCACAGCTTCTAAGAGTTGAATATCAACTCTTAGAATATCGACTCTTAGGGATACGTTACCTAATTAGTAATTAATTTTGTTCTAGTTCCTAGTATTTCTTTGAATACTAATGAGTTATGATAGACATTGAATTGAAGAGTATGATATGGACTAAATTATATCATTTCATATCATGTATAATTTCGAATTTCTCGAAGCGCTATCGTAAATAACTTGAATTAAATTTGAGAGATGAAGTCATCTTTTATTTGAAGAGAATGAAAAAAATTATTTCCTCAATCATTTTATGAAATAAGGGGGTTCAAAGTTGAAAGTTTTTGGGATCTTATTTATAAGTTAAATAAATTTCCCGATAATTTTTTTATAACTAAAAGATACCTTGGACAATGGCACATTTTTATTTCAATCTAACCATTAGATTTTTTAAAATTGATTTTTGAAAAGTGAAATGTTTTCAGATTCTTTAAAAATTATTTTCGGAAAAAAATTGTTTGATGAAATATAAAATATGTAATTTTACTCCCAAAGGTGTCTTTTAGTCATAATAAATTCTTCAAAACTTTAAAATGACTTATAGAAAAGATCAATTCCCCTCAAAAACTAAACAATTTCAACTTTGAACCCCCGTATTTTACCAAATAATTAATGAATAAAAATTTTCTCATGACATTCCAATACCTTTATTATATCCAATACAAGAGCGAGCCGTAGCAAGTATCTGTTCAATCAGATAGAGATAAGCTGCGTTCTCGTAGGTCCTGTTCGTAACGGTGACCGATTAGATTGGCCAGCAAAAAGACACTGTTCTCTGCTGTAAAATCACTTTCCGGTGGTTCGGAACCCACCTAAAACTGTAGGTCCAACTCATCAATCACCATCATCCAACGCACAGGTCTCAGACCTATGTGGGCTTCATCCTCCAAAAAAAAAAACTTGAAAAACAAATTATTACCAGAAACCCTGCGCACAGCCTTAAGACACTGTTCTCTGCTATAAAATCACTTCCCGTGGTTCAGAACCCACCTAAATCTGTAGGTCCAGCTCATCAATCACAATCATCCAACTCATTACCCATGCACAGGTCTCAGACACATGTGAGCTTCATCCTCCAAAAAAGAACTCATTTTTCTTAGTCATCTTGCAAAGATTGCAATTTCAATTTATGAATATAATAGTAGTTTATCTACGACCATGTCATAATGTATACATTACAGTTTCACAATTGATGCCAAAACAGCTGTCTTTTCGAAATGCTTTTTGATACCCGTTGCATAAAGAGCTCATTATAATACAGGTTCTACATTATAACACGGGTTCTGGACCAATCAGAAGCATTTTTTATGGAATCAATATCGTAATTCAATATTGTGAAACTATCAGCTGATTTGATCAAATTGCTAACTAAGCTGCTAACCTAACAATCTACTATAACTTTTCGTATTTGAGATGAGAGGTTATAGGTATCTCAGACAATCACAGGTAAAATGAAATTGTTTTAATTAAATGTATACTAGTGGTCGTAGATAAAATAGTGTATGCAACGATTTTATTTGGCCATTAAGGCACTCGTGAGATATTTATAACACTCGCATTCGCTCGTGTTATAACTTACATCTAACTCGTGCCTTAATAAGGGTCAAAATAAAATCGTTGCATAAAATATGTTATCTTCGATCACTAGTATACATTTAATTAAAACAATTTCATTTTACCTGTGATTGTCTGAGATACCTATAACCTCTCATCTCAAATACGAAAAGTTATAGTAGATTGTTAGGTTAGCAGCTTAGTTAGCAATTTGATCCAATCAGCTGATAGTTTCACAATATTGAATTACGATATTGATTCAATCAAAAATGCTTCTGGTTGGTCCAGAACCCGTGTTATAATGTAGAACGTGTAGTATAATGAGCTCTTTATGCAACGGGTATCAAAAAGCATTTCGAAAAGACAGCTGTTTTGGCATCAATTGTGAAACTGTAATGTATACATTATGACATGGTCGTAGATAAAAGGACGTTATAACAGTTCTCCTGATTGATTTCTTTGCTTGGAACCTCTCTATAAAGACGTTTGACTGCACACATTTAGAATAATTTCAGAAAAGGTGATGGTGGTAGAAGGCAGTCTACTAATTCTCCCTAATTTCGGGAATGGCGATTTTCGTGAACGACCAGTAGCTGGGAAAATCGATCGTGATTCAAGGGGCGAGCACGTCAAAGGAAGGGGACACTGTGCCCCCTTCTGACTCTACAACCCCCCCCCCCCCACCGGGGTCTGTCAGCCCTGGACTTGAGTCTTGGTGCTCCATTCACTCTATTATTCAGAGATGCCTCTCTACGCAAATAGAGGCGACTGAGAGTGAAGAGGAGTGAGGAGAGTCAGGAGATGGGAAATCTCTGTCTTCTTCATTTTTCAGCTTGCAGACAGACAGTTCTCGACGACTTTAGTCAGATCTCACCAACGACGAGACGGACCTGATTTCTTCTGATAGTCCTGTCTGTCTGTCTGTCCCCTCCCCACCCCCCCCCCCTCACCATTACACCTCCTGCTCTTCTCCACATTGCGTGATCTTCCATTGTTGTTCATATTTTTCTCTCTTACTCTTCTCAGCCTTTTTCAATCTTGAACTTCTTCGCCATCTTTGAACTTCACTACTTGGTCTTATTTCTCTTCTCGTCCTTCTGCCTCTTGTTATTTTTCTTCTCCTCCTTCTCCTTCTTCTTCTTCTTCTAATTCTTCTTCTCCTTCTTCTTCTTATACTTCGCATTCTCATTATTATTCTCCTTCTCCTTCTCCTTCTCTTTCTCCTTCCCTTCTTTTTCTTATACTTCTCCTTCTTCTTCTCCTTCTCTTTTTTCTCCTCCATTTTCAACTTCTACTTCTCTCCTTCTCCTTCACCCTATCCTTCTTCTCCTTCTCCTTTTTTTCTTCTCATTTTTCAACGTCTCCTCCTTCTTCTCCTTCTCCTTATACTTATCCTTCTTCTTCTCCTACCCATTCTCCTTCACCTTCTCCATCTCCTTCTTTCTCCTCTTCCTCGTCTTCCTCTTCTTCCTCTCTCTTTACCTCTTTTTTCTCTTCTTCCTTTTCATTGGTAACTTCATCTCCTGTTTCAATAATTGCATAGTTTCTCCTTATTCTTCTTGTTTAAACCTTTTTCTCTTCTTCTTTTCTTCTTGTTCTTCTTGTTCTTCGTGTTCTTCTTGTTCTTCTTGTTCTTCTTGTTCTTCTTGTTCTTCTTGTTCTTCTTGTTCTTCTTGTTCTTCTTGTTCTTCTTGTTCTTCTCGTTCTTCTTGTTCTTCTTGTTCTTCTTGTTCTTCTTGTTCTTGTTGTTCTTCTTCATTTACTCTTAAAATTCATTCCCCAATACAGTAATTTTTGCTCCCATGTGCCAGGTTTAGGTGTGTTAGTGTCATTACTTTAGTGTCAGGTTTGATTCCTGTCTACCTCCGATCATATATTAGTGCTCATTTCTAGTGATTCATTGCTGTTTGAAATAATAATTTAACTATTATTCGTATATAAAAAAAATATATATTTTTTTTAATATTAAAACTATGGACCGGCTGGGAGGAGAGATGTTGTTAGTCCTAGAAAAAGATGGTTTCAAAATTAAAAATTAGAATGACATATCTACTACAAAAAGAAAATCAAAAAAGACAAGGTTGCTATAAAAACCGGAACAGACGGTTATACCTGTAACGTGGATGTCAGAAGAAGAAAATATGAATGAAAAATCTATAGAAGGATAGGTTATCAGTTTCACATGTTTGTTATAAAAGTCCCTAATTATAGGGCAGTCAATTGAAATTCTTGTTCATGATGACTTATTTTCATTGGAACTAAGAAACTAGTACTCCTGAAATCACAATTTTTCCTCTAGTTATGTGTCAAGGTGGGGAACAGTCATTTAACCATGTTTGAATTTTTCTCTAACAGCATATTTTTTTAGAATAATAATAATAGAATAAGAATTCATTGACTCCTTGTACAACTTGTTCTGTAAATAATTGCACAATATTTAAAAAAAAACAGTACATTAGAATCACATATTACTCACAAGACTTGCGTCTGATCGTGAGCTTGCAATTTTTTTATGAAAGAGAAGAGAAAAAATTAGCATCATTATACATGATAAATTGTTATTATACAAAGAAGAAAATAAGACTTATAGTAAATAAAAGAGTGTACAAAAATACAGTAACAAAATCGTTTGATTTTTTTAAGGCCTTAGTTCACACCAAGTTATTCATATTTAAGATGAGTTACAGCTAATAATTGTAGAATCAAAAATTTATGAGCAAAAATTATCACTTTCAATCAGACACTGGATTTAAACAGTTGGAAAAACAGTATAAATAGAAATAACTAATATAACTTCATGAACTTGCCCGTTGCATAAATTAATAGTGTTGATACCAGGGTTTAAATCACTAATTAATTTATGTCAACCAATCACTCGCTAACTTTTACACAACTGTCGGTTATCAACAGCATTTTTATTAGTGGAAAATTGCATTTTTCCTGTTTGAATCAATGTATTTCAACAAAGCGTAGAAAGTTGATGGGGCAGAATGGCACGAAAGTTGTTTCCCGCGCTAAATCATTCATCAAACTAGCTGTGTTTATTTTTAGTTTTCAATTGGAAAACTTTGAGGTTTCAAGCGGTGCTTTTAGAGAGATTGAACAAAACTTTTAGTTATCAATTTCTGAATTCTTGTTGACCATTGAACGCGTATTCTAAATTCGCGCCAATTCCGTATTCCCGCCAATTCTTCATTCCGCCAAATTTCCTTTGTTTTTCTTGTCGAAACCAATGCTGCCAATTGCACAGTTCAATTTTCCGACAAATTTCCCTCCCAATTCTCTCTTCTTTCCTTTTATTGTTCGTTCATCTACAAAATCCATTCTGACGATTGAATTTGTAATCTAGTCAAGATCTTTCTTGTGCACTTTTTGTCTTTCCGATTATAGAATTTTCGGCAGATTTGATCAAATTTACCGGAGCTCTGTGAGCCTCCGGCTGCATACAAAATGTTGGAAAGAATGATTATCTGTTTGGACTGTTCTTTCAATATCGGTCCAGCAAGGCTCGTATTGTTGAATCTACCTTGGGACTCCAAGTGAAGGGGGAGTTCAGAATCGCTTTGAGTGAATGCTTTTCAAGTCTCTCTTGAGGATTAAGGAAGCTTTCTTCCTATCAATAATCAGGAATTTTTCAGTGGTAAGGGGTATCAACTAAGAAAATATTTTCTGAGTGTATCAGCAACTAAAAATCTGTCTAATATCAAAACTGACACGGTATTTCAATTTAATATTTAAATGTGGTATTGTCTTTACTTACTTATGTTAGAGATACTAGAAGGATGCATTTCACTTCTAAAAAGAAGCTTCGTCAGCCTTTTCAGAAGTGAAATGCATCCCTCCAGTATCCAATATAAGTAAGAACAATGACAATAATTATATCAAATTCAGATACAGTGTCAGTTTTGATATTAGATTGTTCATCAAGATTATTGTATAACAAGGACATACACACACAATAGTAGAATGTAAACCGTCAACAGAATATCGAACATTATAACCAACGAATCCATAAGACCATTGGTCTTATGTGTTCGCTGATTATAACGCCTTGTGCGCCCAGTCCAATTAAAACTATCAATAAACTTCCATACTTAGTATTGAAAACATAAAAATCTGTCCTCACCCCTACCATAAAAGGACACAAATAAAGCTTTTAAGTGTCAACTGTGAATGTTTTTAGGGAGGAAAGAAACATTTCCTTCATTTTCCCCCTGTCTTCAATCACTGCATCAGTTCCAAAACAAACTTCTTCGAAAATTCTGAATAGGCTATATTATCCAAAATTTTGAGGTTAATATTCTTGTAATAATGTATATTTTTGTGATTGGTGATGAACATAATAAATTATAAATTGTTTTATTCCATTCATGTATTCCATGCAAAGTTGTTTTCATCTACGGCTACGTTATAAAGCAGATATAAGAGTTTGAAAAGTGATGTCAATAAAGCTTAGTGTTCTATCCCACTTCTTATCAGACTAGTGTCATAATGAAGGTATTGTAACACTACTGTCCACTTTTCACACCAAGACTATAGAGCAATTGGAATTCAGGATTTCTTCAAAACAATGTTGAATCGAATGTTGTGATATCAACTGATTTGAACATTTCGAAATAAAACTACATTTCAAATCGGAGCTGTTGACAACAATCACGCTTTGTAGGTTATGTTATATTTGAGGCAAGTTTTTGGGTTTAATGAGTTGAATTGAGTTATCGATAGTCGGTGATAAAATATTGTATTTTCTTTGTAGTGGCGAAGGTGGTATTGTGGAAAGTATCCATAATGAATAAGACGAAGTTTTCACAACCACATTTAACTACTGTTATAACAACCGAACCTAATATCTAACTATTTTTAATAAATTTAGTTTTACAACTTCGTCTTATTATTCATTAAAATATTGTATGCAACGATCGTATTTTCTCACTTTGTAGCTTACATTTTTTGTAGCTTGCATTTTCTCTCGTTTTGTAGCTTACATCTCACTTGTTGCTGGGAAAGGTAGTCATAATACAATCTTTGCATATACTATTAATTTTGTGGTATAAAGTTTCTGATTAGATACTGCCCCTCACTCTTCGATGGTTGAGCTCCTGGGAGCTCTTTACCGGTAACTGGTAAATGTTACTGGTGGCGTCTGGTCCACTCAAATTAAAAGACATTGAAAAATTTAAATGGACCAATCAGACGCCAGTTAACATTTACCAGTTACCGGTAAAGCTCCCAGGAACTCAACCAATGGTCTAAACATCCCTCAATGAACTGACACAGTTTTCCCAGCAAATGCTTTGTAATGATTGAGTTGTTTCGCTGCAGCAGTTTTGTTGAATGAGTGTGCAGGACACCAATTAATTTCTCAACGAGATCCATGAATAATAAATGACGTCAGAGCGCTTCGTCCAATCAGAGGACGAGAATTGTAGCGCGTCTTGGAGCGCGAGTCACACTGGCACCCTGCTGGCTCTCTCGAAAGTCCATTTCAGGTTCGAAGTTTTCCTTCACGGATAGGATGGGGGAGTGGTCGCAAACCCCCGCACATCTCCCACCTAAATATTCAAGCGCTAATCGTGCGGCCAGAGTAATACCCCCCCCCCTTCAACACCACTACTCCCCACTCAACACAACTACTCCTCCCACCCCCGCAGGAACAACCAAAAAGGGTTTCAACTGTACCACACCGCACACACTACTACAATCTGATTCAATCTCAGTTCCGGGGTTTTGCAACCCAGAATTAATTATCATTTATCAAAACTTAAAATTTCTCGACTTTCAACTCACACAAAACTGCTCCAATTAAAACTTGTTTGGATTCTTCTTGTTTTTCTCTCACTTCTTCTTCTTATTCTTTTTCTTCTTCTTCATCTTCACTTCCTTCTCCTTCTTATCATTCTTTTCTTGTTTTTCATCTTTTACTTCTCCTTTACCTTGTCCTCAGCCTCGTTCTCCTTCTCGATCTCCTCCTTCTCCAACTCCACCTCCTCCTCCGCCTTCTTCTCCTACTCCTGCTCCTCCTACTTCTCTTCTCTTTAATCTCCTTCTTCCACATCTACTTCTTTTTCTTCCACTTTTTCTCTTTCTCCTTCTCCTGCTCCTTCTTCTGCTCCTTCTCCTTCTTTTTCTCCTTTTTCTCCTTTTTCTTCTTTTCCTTCTCCCTCTCCTTCTCCTTCTTCTTCTCCTCCTCCTCCTTCTCATTCTCCACCTCCTTTACCACCTCCGTCTTCTTCTCCGGCTCCTTATCCTTCTCCACCTCCTTTTCCTACCCCTTCTCCTGCTCCTTCGTTTTCTCGTTCTCCTTCTCCTTCTCCTTCTCTTTTTCCGTTTCCTTTTCCTTTTCCTTTTCCTTTTCCTTTTCCTTTTCCTTTTCCTTTTCCTTTTCCTTTTCCTTTTCCTTTTCCTTTTCCTTTTCCTTTTCCGTTACCTTTTCTTTTTCCTTTTCCTTTTCCTTTTCCTTTTCCTTTTTCTCCATTTCCTTTTCCTTCTCCTTCTCCTTCTCCTCCTCCTCCTTTTTCACCTTTTCCTTCTCCTTCTCCTTCCTCTTCTCCTTCTCCTTCTCCTTCTCCTTTTCCTTCTCCTTTTTTTCTCCTTCTTCTTTACTTTCTTCTGCTCCTGCTCCTTCTCCGACCCTTTCTTTTTCTTCTTTTCTTACTTTTCTTTACCCATCACTCTTCTGCAACCATTAACCCCTTTCCCTGAAACCCTTCTCCTCAAATATTAACCAATCGTTTCCTTCATCATCACAGATGTTTGATTTTTGTTTACTTGATTTCATTACGTTCATGTTGTGTTTACATATCTGTGACAGGTCAAAGAATGACGTCACTGGAAATCCGGAGGCAGTTTATTTCCGACTTGGCAACATGACACGAGTAGTGTTGCCAATTTGTGCATTGTGGTTGGGGATTTTCTATCATCAGCTGCTGGCAGGGTCCCATATTTGGCAACACCGCAATTTTTCAGAACCGCCTACTTTGGTGGCGTGAACTAGGTTGGTTCAAGTTAGCTCATTGTTCCCTTTTTTTTATTGCTGATGATGCCCACATGAGTCCGAGACTTGTGCGTGGGTGATGAGGTGAATGGGTGAATGATGAGAAACATCCATGGCTGAATGAGACTCGAACCCAAGGCTGCAGGAAACAAAGCCAGTCAGAGACTTATATTACCGCAGACAAGCGCTCCAACCAACTGCGCTGCCATTAAACCATAGATGAGGGGTTGTGAGAAATTACAGCGCTTTAAGCTTCCTTAGCTAAGGAAGTATTTGAAAAAGTGAATGATAACACATATAGATGCCAGACGGGGGAGCGGGATTCGAACCCACGACCGCTGAAATGACAGCAAGCTGAAGTATTGAATTCAATTGAAAAACATCTCTTATTCTAGATGCAAAGTGAACAGTATGCTTGTAAGCTGTTTCATAGAACGTATAGTAGTTTTAACGTTTTGTCTACGTAGTGACAGAAGATTTTTTCGAAAGATATCGCGTAGATGGACGTAAGGACAGACAATAGCTCGTTTACAATTGAGCCCTTTCAAATGCTTAATATATTAAAAATTAAGTAAAATCAATTCCAATCCGAATATGTTAAACTGTTTGAGAACATTCTAGGCTTGTGAGATGAGGTAGCCAAACACCAATAAAACTACGAAAACACGCTCTCAACTCCCCAACAGGTGTGCGCTACTGCGCTAGCCTTCAAGGTAGTTGTAAAAAGCTCACAGATTCTCTTCTCTTCAATGCTGCGGTGGCTGCAAAGAGATACGTAGCGGGCATTTCAAGTGTGTTTACTCAGTAAGAAGGAGGAGGAGGAGGAGGAGGAGGAGGAGGAGGAGAAGAAGCTGAAGAAGAAGGAGGAGAAGAAGAAAAAGAATATGGATGTGTAACTAGGCGAGATCAAGTGCGGGAAGGAGTGCAAAGAGTGTGCCCTATTAAACAATCATGGTGACCAGTTGCGATGGAGGGTAGGAGGGGGGGGCACGATAGGCAGAGTTGATTGTGGGAATTGAGGGGGTAGTCGGAGTGGGGAGGGGGGGTTTAGTAAGGGGAAAATTGAATTTCCCCTGTTCCACACACTTGTGTTCCACCTTGAAATGGGGTTAGACCCATAGCGGAATGAATTTTAGATTTACTTCTACTTCATTTCTATGCAAACAAGCTTACTATCACACACCCCACCCCTCCCTTTCATTCTGCCCCTCACCCACACTCTCTCACTCTTTCTCTTTCCCTCCAACATTCTTACAGTCACTCCTTTGTAATTAGAACTTTCACATATGAATGTTTCCGGCAGAACAGTTTATTTATTCATTTATCAATACAGTCAAAATACAACTCATTCAGCCGGTTGCACGATAGTCAATTAAATTTAATTCCCGTAAAATGACGTAATTCTACTGAAATTAAACTTAATGGAGAGAATTTAGTTGCACAAATAACAATTACAAGCGATAACGCCGATTAGGTTAACCGGCGTAAAAGATATTTAACTGCCGGATCACCGATGATTAAATCGTTTGGGGATGTGATAGCCGCGAGCCGTAGCAGGTATCTGTTGAATCAGATAGAGATAAGCTGCGTTCTCGTAGGTCCTGTTTGTAACGGTGACCGATTAGATTGGCCAGCAAAAAAGACACTGTTCTCTACTGTAAAATCACATCCCGGTGGTTCAGAACTTACCTAAAACTGTAGGTCCATCTCATCAATCACCATCATCCAACTCCATTACCCACGCACATGTCTCAGACCTATGTGGACTTCATCCTAAAAAAAAATCTCACTAATGCCCGTCAAGTTACATTATTGGTTATGTTTATTGTACCAGAACACGGAACTGCAAATTAGGTCGTAGGTGTTGAAAACCTTTCAAAATGAATAAAATCTATTAAGAATATATTAATATTGAGATAGTTGAATAATGATTCAAATAATTCACAATGAAATGATCCTAATTCATCTTTTTTCTGAACTTCAAAATTATCTGTTTATCAAATTACAGTGTTGCCAGATTGTGCCCGTTCGGTTAACGATAAATAACTACTGGATCTTTGTGCAACAGAAATAAAGCTGATACACTTGCGACAGTTAGTTAACTGACATTAAACTCCTTATTTAATTGGCTTTCGTGTAACCGGCCGTATGTGTAGAAACAACAGGCTTTTAGCTTTTAGCCCAAAACTGTTTCTATTGCTGAATTTTCACAAGACTCCAAACATTTTGTAAGCATAGGTTATGTTTACATTTTGATTCAAATATAACCTGAATCTTCTGGAGAAAACAATCTCCAGGTTCAATTTAAACGATGATCCACTTTGATCTTTGATTGATTCTATGTAACACTCTCCAATATATTTCTGAATTTTTAAATTGAATTTAGACTACATTATCAGAAAAAGTAGTTTTAAAAACAGTTTATTGGGGAGAGTTGAATAGTGTGGTTGATTGTGATGTGTGCTATGTGTCTGATTTAGCGTAATTGTAGTTTGAATTGTATGTTTTGTAGGTGGTTGGTTAGTGGTGGGGGGCGGGGGGTTAAGTTTAAATAAAGGAGAGAGTCCAGCAGCGAACAATTACCACCAACGCTAATTTCCAGGGGACATTAATTCAATTGAGAACAGACCAGCGATGCCTGGCTAAGTACAAGGGTTTTGTAGGGCACTTGTGTGCATGTGCGTGCGTGCGAGCCAGCACACAAATCAAGAGTTGCCGTCAAGAGAGAGAAGAAGTGACGTGTGAGAGAATAAGAGAAACAAAGAGAGAATTATTGAGAGCAAAGCATCTCTAGTGGGGCGGTACCCCGTTATTATTTACTGCCAACTCTCATGTGACAAGAACTGTACTCTCATGTGATTGTCAATGTGTAGGTGTATGTGTATGTATTGTTTATGTTCGTGTGTAGTGTGCTTGTGTATGTGTTGTTGCTGGAGCTGCATCATTTGCTGGCTTTTGAGTGCAATTGGAGAGGTCTCAGACTTGTTCCAGCGAAATTTATTGCATAATTATTATATCAATTCCCCAGTGTAGGATGCATGCGTTTATGCTGTCCCAAAAAAGTCTGCACATGATGAATTGTTGCTGAAACAATGTTCTGGAGAATTTTAAGTGGGAAGGGGATATTGAGAAGAAGTTTGTGGAGAAAGGGGAAATGGGGAGTGAATTTTTTCAAAGATAATCGATTTCCAAATGGAGAGGAGACAAAAAATTAATATGAAAACGTTCATTGACAGTGTGGTGTAAATAAAGTTGAGTATTTTGAGAGACTCTGTTGAGTGACTGGAATCAGGTTTTGATCTATCGAGTCGACGGGAGTCCGATCAGAAGGCGTGAGAAACAGGTGTGATTGATACAATTTTTTTCACATTACAAGAATCCCAAACACCGAGTCGAAAATATGAGTTACATAACAGAATCAACTTCATCAATCCACCCAATAGCTGTGATAAGAACTCGACAGGGCTTTTTTCAAATCGTGTGATTTTCTGTCCGTCCAAGCGATATCTTTTGACCCATAATTATTCATTTTCATTCTCATTTATCACTCTTCATCACCATTCAAAATTCTTATTACCCTTTTTGTCTATGTCATAACCACTTCTATAATAATAATAATAATAAGCGTATGGTGGAGAGACCCTTACGGGTAGTTCCACCTCGCCGTTTGTGCCATGTTACGGGGAACATGGTGGACCTACTATTTTAGGTGGGTTCCGAACCACCGGGTAAGTGATAATAAAGCTTGTAACATCAAGTCATTGAAGCACGGTCACCCATCCAAGCGCAGTCTTAAGCGGTCGTGACTGAACATCACGACCGCTTGAACACCACGCTCACCGCATGACCAACCACTTCTATCCTCTCTTATTAACCGACTTCCAAAAAGAACAAGGTTCTATATTCTACCTGTTTTTTATTTCTTCCTTTCCCCCACGCACACACATACTTATAACGTTTTTAAGTTAATATAATTATAGTTAATGCTTATTTAGTTAACTTAGTTTAGTTAATTTGTTTCTCTTCAATAACTTCTCTTAATAACTTCTAGTATAAATGTTTTTTAAAATGTATATTTTGTAAATGATATGCAATAAGTTTTTCAAGACCTGGCATTCAAATCAATCAATCTCGCTTACTTTATCACACACATTTCCTTTTTAGACTCTCTCGCTCTCCGACACACACACACACACACTCTCACACTCTCTCACTCTCTCTCTCTCTATCTTTCTCTCTCTCTTTCTCTCTCTCCCTCTCCCTCTCTCTCTCTCTCTCTCTCTCTCTCTCTCTCTCTCTCTCTCTGGTTAAGTGTCAAGAATGGACGAATCCTTGTCCAAACTTCGCCATTTCATGTAATTGCATCACTTAGATTGTCGTTACTGTAGTTAATATCATACAAATGAGATCATTGTACATAATTCTTTGCACTATAAAAATAGTATTTTCTGAGTTCACTCCTGTATATATCTATGTGATGTTGATAATTTTGATTTTAACCATTCATATACAAATTTTTAAATTTACATGAATAAAGAAATGTAATCTAATCTAATCTCTCTGGTCAAGTGTCAAGAATGGACGAATCTTTGTCCAAACTTCGCCATTTCATGTAATTGCATCACTTAGATTGTCATCACTAGAGCTTATATCATTAATAACATACAAACATCATTGTAAATAATTCCTAGCACTATAAAAATTATAATCCAAGTCTATATATAGCATCTATGTGATGTTGACAATCTTGTTTTAACTAATCATATTATGCGAAATTTGTAAACTTACATGAATAAAGAAATCTAATCTAATCTAATCTAATCTCTCTCTTCCCTGAGCTCACTTCCATCCCAATCCATAATAATTCGGCAAAACTCGTTCTGTTATTGTAGGGACGTGGTGTACTTGGTGCCCATTATCCGGAACATAATAATAAAGTTGTTGAGCCCAATGCTAAGAGGGCGCCCCCTTCACTCACCCCCCCCCCCCCCCCCACCCACCAACCAACTATCAGTAGGGATCGGACATTTTCCGAATTTATTGGAAAAGTTATTTCCTTCGTCCAACTTCTCGAAACCAATTTCAAGAGTATAGAAAGGGAAATATCAGCGACTAGCTAGGGACTCTTGCAGGCTTTTCAGTCGTTCCCTTTTGCATTTGAAAAGGGGTTAAAGCATTGGACCCTGTGCAGCTTACCTGGCCGCTCTCGCTCTCTCAACAGGTTCTCAATGGTCGCTTTCAGCCAATACTAGAATCTGTTCCGTTTCTCGAGAAAAAGATCTTGTAGACCAATGATTTGATTATTCGGTGGATAGCTCTTCATTCAACTATCATTGAGCTCGTAAAGAAGACCGTCAGTACGTATCAGTTCTCATTCATTTACTATTTTGAGTTCTAGTTTATTATGATTATTATTTTTTTTCTATTTTGAGGCCACATAGGACCACTTTAGTCAATATTTCAGCCATTTCTACGTCCTCGCATCAGCCAAGATTGTAATAATAATAATAATTATTATTATTATTATTATTACTACTACTACTACTACTATTTTTATTTTTATTTTTTATTTTTTTTTATTTTTTTTGTTTTTATTATTTTTTTTTTAATTTTTTTTTATTTTTCTTTTATTATTTTATTATCATTATTTTTGAATAACATATACAGTATCTCCATTTTACTGGGTAAGAGTAAAATTGGCTAATTTAGCAAAATGACACCCTTTATATTTTGGAATATTTAGGAAGCTCCTTACTATTGACGTTGTGCACAATATGACAGCTTTCTGCATTAAATTTTGCACTCACACATGCAGTCTCAACTTTTTCATCCTCTCAGGCAGCTCTTTTGGTATTACATCTGTAGCTGACATTATAAACGGCATGATTGCTACTCTCGCTTGCCTCCACAAGTATTTTATCTCCTCTGCCAAAGGCAGATATTTGAGCAGTTTCTTATCAGATATTGCTTATATTGTGTGTGTTTATATTGTGTGTTTGGTATGCCTATATCTATTAAAAAGGTGGTTTGGTTTAGTTTGCCAATTAATATGATATCTGGTCTATTGTTATTATCATTATTTGATTTATTTTTTTATCATTATTATTATATATGTAGATCCAATGTTTATATTGTGAAATCGTTCCATAATGAAAACAAATTAGAAGTTGTCAACTTTCACTTTATTGATACAAATGAATACAGGACCATGGTTTCATGTCTTACCAACACATCCTCGGCTGTACTAAAGAAGCAGGAGGCTTCTTAACAACAAAACTTGGTAGCCAAAGGCTACTTGATAGCTAGAAAGTGAATATGGTTATATTATGGTTAAACTCAACTTGAGTTTATTAAAATTAACAGATTGAAATAAAAATAAAATAAAATAAAATTGGATAATAAAAATTAAAATAAAATTAGAGAGAGTAATATCTTAACCTATTGAAACTTAATATTCTGAACCAGTCTTGAAATTTATCATAACCACTCTAGTCCTGACTGAAGTCTATACTATTTTCAATCTGTCTGCAACTATTTGTCACTGTGTCTATCAATTACCTTGTTCCTAGCCTATATTAAATGGAAGTAATTAAAAGATTCTAGTAAGCCACACTACTAGAAACCTGAAACTTACAGGGGAGCTTCAAAGCAAAGGAAACAATATTCTAACCTATATTTAAACTGACTAATAAAAATCTGATAACCAAAATTCAACCCCATTAATCTGTGCATCCTGTCCACATTCTTGTCCAACTATTTGCCTCTATTCATAGCTTATAATTTTATAAGGAAGTCAATAAAAATGTGAACATACTAGAATGTCACTCTACTAGAGCTTATAGGAAAGATAACATTAAAACAAAAAGAAAACCCCCAAATTCAAACCTATTAACTAACCAATATACTGTCTATATTTTTGTCTATCTATACCTCTATTCCTAGTTTAGACCTATATTAAATGGGAGTTAAAAGCTTATAGGACACAACTATTTGTGTCTATCTATATATCTCTATTCCTATCTTATATTAGATGAAAGTATCCTCAAAACACAAAGAAAGCAATATTTGGACTTATTTGAACTAATATACCTAATCAACCTAACTAAAATTCAGTGTCCTAATTGTATCCTAAATCAAAAGTGGTTTTGAACTAATCTACTGATGTTACAATTAACAAACTCTATTTGGTCATTGAGGCTTGTGATAGAACTGTCTTTTTCCAGTTTATGGATCTCAATAGCTTCCAACACATCCAGCATCCTGCTTTTTTGGCAGAAATGGATTAGTTCCACATCATTATCAGGATTGAAATTGTGGCCGGTGTCTAAAAGGTGTTCTGCAAAATTTGAGTTTTTGTTTTTGTTGCCCATTCTCCAAGCTGCTGTGTGCTCTGCAATACGTGTTTTGAAAGACCTACCAGTTTGTCCCACATAGTGAGCACCACAATCACTGCACTTGAGTTTGTAAACTCCACTTTTTTCCCAGTTGTTTATGCTGTCTTTTGAAGAGTTCATCAGTGTGTTGAGTAAGGGTGCTGTTTTGAATGCTACCTGTAGTCCTTCCTTTCTGATCACATTCCCCAACCTATGTGAGACTGCTCCAATATAGGGTAATGTGACCCAACTGTCTTTGAAAATTTCTGGTTGTTGTGAGTAAACTGATTTGATGGCTGATCTCTGCTTCTTTCTGTTTAGTAGGTTGTACACTGTTCGTTGCTTATAACCATTGGTAGTTGCAATTTGTAAAATTATTCCCAGTTCATTTCTAAAATCTGTTATAGACATAGGTATTCTGATTAGTCTGTCAAGAAGGGATTGAAAAGCTGCTAGTTTATGTTGAAATGGGTGACAGGAGTTCATTGGTATTACTGAGTCTGTTGTTGTTGTCTTTCTGAAGATTTTGAAAATGTGTTTACTGTCTTTGATGGATATAGTGAGGTCTAGGTAGTTGAGTTGATGGTCTTCCTCAATTTCCTTAGTGAATTCAATATTTTTGTGTGATTTGTTTAGATCATTGTGGAATGCTTCTAACTGTCTTGAGGAGCCTTCCCACAGACAAAGTATGTCATCCACATACCTAAACCAATACTTGATGTTCTTTTGAAATTTTGTGGATTCAATAAACTGTTTCTCAAAATTGTCCATGAAAATATCTGCCAGTAGTGGTGAAAGGGGGGATCCCATGGCTAAGCCTTCAGTCTGTGTGTAGATAGAACCATTGAACTTGAAGAAATTTTGTTCTGTGCATGCTGCCATCAAAGTTTTTAATTCTTCTCTTTCTTTTGGATCCTGAAATTGGGTTTCATCTAATATTTTTCCTGCCAGTTGGAGACTCTCTTGTACAGGAACACTAGTGAAGAGGTTAGAGACATCAAATGACACTAACTTACAATTGCTGGGGACCTTAACCTTGTTCAACTTTTCCACCAGTTCAATTGAATTTTTCACCCCATATTTTGGTCTAAAGGAGGTGTAATTCCTAAATAAACTATTGACTTTGTATGAAAGTTTGTGGGCTGGAGCATTTATGGACGAAACAACTGGTCTTATGGGAATGCCTTCCTTATGTAATTTTGGTAGACCAAACAATCTGGGTGTCTGTGGATTCATTTGTGTTAGAAATTTCTTTTCCCTTTCCTTGAATAAACTTGTTGTGTCTTTTACTGTCTTTCTAAGTGTGGAATTGAATTTCACTGTTGGGTCCTTCCTGGTAGATTTGAAATTATTTTTGTTTAAGAAGTCTTCCACTTTGGTTATGTAGTCTTTCCTCTCTAGAATTACAGTGGTACCTCCTTTGTCAGCTTTTGTGACAATCAAATCATTATTTTTCACTTTACTGTTGATGGTTTTCAGTGATTGGGCCATGATAGAATTTAATTTGTCTTTATATTTGTTTTCTAAACTTTCACCTGGTTTCCTATTCACAAGAATTGTAGCCAGCTTGTTGGTTAATAACTTATTTCCATGGATATCAACATTCTTATCCAAATGAGCAGCTAGAAGTTGAAAGTCCTTCTTTTGAAATTTTTCAAGAGCTACTTTGTTTCCTTTCCCTAGAAGAGAGACTTCATCATCAGTAAAGTCTATCTTTGATAAATTTCTTACCCTGTTCGAAAATGTAAACTTGTTGGACACATCCCTAACTGAACTTCTTCCACTATTCTTCACCTTGGAGCTTTCTAAATTCACTAATTTCTTAAGTTGCTGTCCAGTTTTCTTACTTAAGTTCTTATTACAAATGTCTCTAACTTTGGAATCCAAGATATCCCATTCCAGGGCATGTAGTTTATTGGTGAGTTGTATATGTAATTCATACAGATAAAAACTTACTAGAATCTTTTAATTACTTCCATTTAATATAGGCTAGGAACAAGGTAATTGATAGACACAGTGACAAATAGTTGCAGACAGATTGAAAATAGTATAGACTTCAGTCAGGACTAGAGTGGTTATGATAAATTTCAAGACTGGTTCAGAATATTAAGTTTCAATAGGTTAAGATATTACTCTCTCTAATTTTATTTTAATTTTTATTATCCAATTTTATTTTATTTTATTTTTATTTCAATCTGTTAATTTTAATAAACTCAAGTTGAGTTTAACCATAATATAACCATATTCACTTTCTAGCTATCAAGTAGCCTTTGGCTACCAAGTTTTGTTGTTAAGAAGCCTCCTGCTTCTTTAGTACAGCCGAGGATGTGTTGGTAAGACATGAAACCATGGTCCTGTATTCATTTGTATCAATAAAGTGAAAGTTGACAACTTCTAATTTGTTTTCATTATTATATATGTTTTTATTATCATTATCATTATTATTTATTGATTTATCTATTGATGTGAAAGAAATTCAGCCCAAATTATATTACTGTTAAATAAATCAGAATAAGAATCCAAGAATGACTTAGTTTAAAATTTTTATTTTCCACAATAGGACGAAAATAATTACCTTCTAAAATTTATTCTCCTCTTTTGTATCTATACAAAACGTTTTGGATGTTTTCCTTAGCTCCATTTTTAATAGCTAACCAATGAGGCTCAATTTGAATGCAATAAATTCAAGAAACCTGAACTTCTATTTTCAAACAGATGAACATTATGGTATTAATACTGCATGGTATTTCACTCACCCTTCCCAATTCTCAATCAGAGATAAGCTGTGAAAGTCCTGGGCGATATTTGTGAGGGTGACCGATTGGATTGGCCAGCAAAAAATACTTTTCTCTGCTGTAAAATCACTTCCCGGTGGTTCGGGACCCACCTAAAACTGTAGGTTCAACTCATCCATCATCCAATTCATTACCCACGCACAGGTCTCAGACCTATGTGGGCTTCATCCTACTAAAAAATTTGTAATTTTGTGTCCTATAGTAGTTACCTACCAAAAAAGAAAAACTCCAAACTGGATCCCGAGCAAGACCAGGATATCATTAGTGGAAGGAACTCTTGTAGCAATCTGATAGGCTCTCAAGATTCTAAGAAATTAAGTAAATCTACTTCAATATGCAAAAGCAACGATAAAGTAATAAGGGATGATAGGGAAGTACCGGTACTCACTGTGTTCCATCAGAATATTCAATACATTCGTAACAAAATAGATAGAATCGAAGTATTTTTTAAAGAAGAAGCTCCTGATATAGCTATTTTCACAGAGCATGGTTTAAAAGAAGATGAATTGTCACAACTTAATATTCCAAACTATTCATTGAAAACGTCGTATTGCAGGACATCTCATCGAAGTGGGGGAGTAGCTATCTTCACTAAAAATGCTAAGAATATGCAAACATTTAATTTAGAATATGTAGAGAAATTTGCTGTGGAAATGGATTTAGAAGTTACTGGTTTGAGAGTAAAAATCGACAATAATTTCGAAGTAGCGGTGTTAGGTATTTACAGGTCACCAAATGGGGAATGGAACAATTTTTGTGAACTATTCAATAGGCTTTTAGAGATTACTACTACTCGTTTTACAAACGTTATTGTAGCGGGAGATTTCAATACAGACTTTGCAACACAGAATAAAATGACAGAAGATTTAAAGGATATTATATGCATGAATAACTTGGAAATAAAAGTTCATGAATATACCAGAGTCACAAGAACATCACAAACAATAATTGATAACATCCTTACTAATATAGATTACTCTAAAACAAGATTAGGCGGCTCGGAACTATCGGATCATGACTATCAAATCTAGAGTAATGAAAGAAATTCAACAATGTGAACAGGGGAATATCGATTGTTTGAAGCAGAATCTGCTACAAGAAAACTGGAGTAGGGTTTACAATAGCAATAGTTTAAATGACAAATATGATAGTTTCATTAATATTTTAAGGTTTCATATTACTATGAGTTGTCCAGTTAAAAAAGTCCCTGTAAAGAACAAATTAGACAAGATTGAAGAGTGGATAACTGATGATGTAGGGTTGCAGAAAGAAATAGGGTTAAAGATGCATATGATGAATTCAAACTATCTAGAAATAAGTTAAGTGAAGATAATTACAAAGCTCTAAAGAAAAATTATACAAGAGAAGTGAAAAGAGCGGAATGTAAGAAAACAGCTGAGATTTTGAATAATAGTGTGTACTTTAACACAGCAGTGTGGGATGTAATAAACAAAAATAGGCAAGTAGCTCATGTAGATGCTTATACTAGTGTCCCCAGAATAATTAACGAAAATAACAAATATATTGATGATAGTGTAGACATTTGTAATTTCTTTAACAGATATTATCAACTGGTTGCTAAGGATCTTCAAAAATCTCTTAATACAGCTATTAGTGATGCAAACATGAGGAATACTGAGGGGATTCAGAACGAATTAAAATTCCACCCAGTATGCCAAGACGAGTTGTCAAATATCATTGATAGTTTAAATAATAAAAAAACTGTAGGAATGGATGGGGTATCCAGTAAAATTCTGAAAGAATGTAAATATCAATTGTTAGACCCTTTGAATCATCTGATCAATCATTCATTGGAACAAGGTGTTTTTCCAGATAACTTAAAAGAGGGGAAGATCTTGCCAATCTTCAAAAGTGGTGATAGAGAAAAGGTAGAAAACTATAGGCCCATTAGTATTTTAAATGTAATAAGTAAAATTTTTGAAAGAGTAGTTCTAAATAGGTTACTTCTGCACCTTCAAGAAGCTAACTTTATCTGTGTTGAACAGCATGGGTTCCAGAAAGGGAGATCAACAAAAACAGCCATAGTTTCTCTAGTTGAAAAACTAATAGATATAATAGATTCAGGTGATAAAGCTACTGCAATCTTCTTAGATCTGTCAAAGGTATTTGATTGTGTTAATCATAGAACTTTATTGGAAATACTGCAAAATGTAGGTGTAAATGGGGTTGAACTGAAATGGTTTGAATCATATCTTATTGGGAGAAAACAATGTGTAGAACTAACTACAGTAGTTGGTAATAGTATAGTAAAGAATAAATCTAATAAATTAGAGGTGCAAGCTGGAGTGCCTCAGGGGTCAATACTAGGTCCATTGCTTTTTTTGTTATATGTCAACCGTTTACCTAAAGAATTAATTAGTGGTAGAGCCCTCTTATTTTCTGATGATACATAACTCATTTTCAGCAATTCCATTCTAGATAATTTAGAAATAAGTGCCCATATAGGTGTGCAGTCCATTGTCCAATTTTTAAATCAGTTGAAATTAACTATAAATAGTAAAAAATGCAAATACTTTCAATTCAAAAACAAACATAATTTAAATGAAGATAGGGCTATAAACGTGTTTGTAAACGATAATCAATTAGACCAGGAAGAAAAAATTGCATTTCTAGGAGTTATGTTGGATAGACGATTGACCTGGACTCCATACATTGAGAAAATATGTAGTAAAATTTCATCTGGGGTATTTGTCCTGCGACAGCTCGCTAGATTGAATGACAAAAAGTTACTTTTCACAGCTTACCATGGGCTCTTACTGTCACATATTAGGTATGCTATCTTAGTATGGGGTAATTCATCAAAACAAAATCTTGATAGGGTGTTTAAGATCCAAAAGAAAGCGGTTAGGTGTATAGAAAGAGTAAATAGATTAGATTCATGTAGGCCGTTGTTCAAGAGACTTGGTCTCCTAACTGTACCCTGCTTATATGTGTATGAAGCTACTTTATATGTAAAAACGAATGATATTAACCAAAATCTTGATGTACATGATTATAATACAAGAAGCCGAGGAGATTATCACTTGGTGAGTCACAATAGTAGCTTATTCAAACAAAAACCTAGTTATATTGGTAGGAAATTCTACAACAAGCTACCGCAGTTTTTGAAGAGTCTTGAAAATATAGAAATATTTAAAAAACAATTGAAGAAATATTTAGTTGATAAAGCTTTTTATAGTGTACAAGAGTTCCTTTCACATCAAAATTAAGCCTCACCTCAAAACTAATTGAAGTAATTATGGTATCTAGTGTATAATATTGTTGATCTGACTTGTCTTATACTCCTTAACTGGAGTCTCCAAGACGTAATCTACAAAAAAAAAAAAAAAAAAAAACCGAGTAAAATGCTAGCCTGGAAATAAAAATGACTCTTTTCCAGTAAGTTTGTTCAGTGTGGCAATAGATAAGTTTAACTGATGGAACAAATTACATTAGTGTCTAGTCTCTTCAGCTAAGGTTTGTTTGATAGTACAGCTGATAGCCCAAGCATCGAATCATTTTCTCAAGTACGGGAGTGCATACTAAACTCTATTCACACAGCTCAGTGATGGTGCAATATGGAATCCTTTATGACAGTGCAACAGTATAGGAGGATACACAAGAACATAACATAGATATAGAGAAATATATAGAGTGCTTTATATATTATGTGTAACATTGACACTCAAGCCCTTTCACACCTAGGCCTATTCATATGTGCTGAGACCATCGTCACAGGGAGACGAAAGCAATGTGTTGACAAAGAGGTGTTTCAGGGAACTTCAAGAAGACTCTTCTCCATTGCTTTGATGGGAGGGGGGTGGTGCAGTAATTAGCTTGAGAGTACGTGGCTTGAAATGGAGATGGAACACTGCAAACGAGATTCCTGCTGCTACTAAAAGCAGTACAGTTAGCACATACCAAAAGCAGTACAGTTTGCACTCACTAAGTGCAGTACAGTGTGTTCCTATTTACTCGCCAGTCATGTCATAACTCGGTTTGATTGATTACTGTCATTTGTTGAATCTTGAATAGGGAGAACAACCCAGTTTTGTGCGTGTGTGTGTGTGTGTGTGTGTGTGTGTGTGTGTGTGTGTGTGTGTGTGTGTGTGTGTGTGTGTGTGTGTGTTTCCGTGGTATGTTATTGAGAGCGTGATTAAAAACATATCTTGGAGATTCAATTTTGATGGCTTCTCCCTGTGGAGTGAGAATATAAAGTTCTATTTTAGGATAGTGAGGGTTTGTATAGTTGAATTTGAGCGGAATTTATTAAATGACAATATGATGATATTGATATCATCTATATATGAGGGAATTTATGAAAAGGCTGTAAGGAAAAAATTTGTTATAAGTTGTTTTTTTTTTTGAGCTTCAAGTTTGTATTTCTTTGTTTACTGGCAAAGTATTAGATTAAATCAGAATTCGTATCTATAAAATAGGAATAAAAAAGATCCATTAATAAATAATTTAAAAATTTGTGTATGACTGTTTTGCAGACTGTTTTATGACCTTTTTTGCAGCTCATAATTTGACAATTATTTCATTTTTTACAGCTTTTACAATAAGAAGCAAATTGTACCCTTTGCAAAGGCAAATTTATTTTCTGATAGATACTTTTAGTCTACTTACATCACATAGATTGTTGATGGTAGTATTTAGACGTACGGCCAGTTGCACGAAAGAAAATTAAATTTTACCACCGTAAGATGACGTCATTTGACGGAGCCCGTTCTACGACTTCCCTATTGAGCTCCGTAATATGACGTCATCTTAAGGTGGTTGAATTTAATTTACTTACGTGCAACTGGCCGGTAGTATTTTAAACGTTAATATTTTAAATGGTAGTATTTTTAATAAATCACTCTTGAGCGAGGGTGATTGGGAGGATAGAAAATGGGGGGAAATTTGGCTGAAAGAAGGAAAACAGTGATTACTGTAAAATCCTTATATATAGTATAAGGCTAACATATAAGCCTAAAGAAAGTATCAACTATGGTCTTATCGGTGAATTCATTTACATAAAACGACAAAGTTTGGACAACATCTTTTCGGAGGATGAAGCCCACATAGGTCTGAGACCTGTACGTGGTTAATGAATTGGATGATGAGGATTGATGAGTTGGACGGACAATTTTAGGTGGGTTCCGAACCACCGGGAAGTGATTCTACAGCAGAGATCAGTCTTTTTTTGCTGGCCAATCCAATCGGTCACCGTTACAAAGAGCGCCCAGGAGTTTCGTAGCTTATCTCTGACTGAACAGATACCTGCTACGGCACTAGGCTATCACTTCCACTTAATTCTTCAGCTTGAAAATACTTAAACTTCAAGTTGAACTCAATCTTATAGTTTATTAAAGTTTCTGCGAAAAATATTTTTTTTTAAATGGTGGCAACCAATAATAATGCAGCATCCTGGGGTCACTCTCCACGAATTTTAAAGTGTTTTTTGTCAACCAATAGGATCTTCAGCTGAAAATCGTGGCAGTCAATGATATTGCAGCATCTTGTATCCATGTAGATTTATTGCAATGTTTTTCTTATCAACTAAGTGCACCCAAAATGGTGGTAAGGCAGTATCCTGGGTATACTGTGCAACCAATGGGAGTCTTTTCAATGAATAGCACTCGCTTTAAGGCTGTGCTAAGGTTTTTGATCATAATTTTTTTCTAAGTTTCTTGTATTGAATAGTACTGTATTAGGGCTTTGAAATGGTATCTATTGCTGTGAGTAATAAATTTTTCTCCAATTATTTTGAGAAATGAGGTTTCAAAGTTAAAATTTTTCGATTTTTGGGGCAATTGATCCCCCCTGTGATTTTAAACTTTTGATAAATCTTCCATAACTAAAATACGCTTTGAGGAATAAAATTACTTATTTTTTATTTCAATCTGAAGAATATTTTTTGAATTTCTTTTTTAATTTTAAATGTTTTACAGATTTTTAAAATGTATTTTGAAAACACTAATTCCTTGATAAGAGTGAAGAATATGTCATTTTATTAAAAAAAAAAATTATGCAAAAAAATTCCTCGAGGTGTCTTTTAGTTACAGAAAATTTATCAAAAGTTTAAAATAACTCGTAGAAGAGATCAATTGCCCCCAAAAACTGAAAAATGTCATCTTTGAACCCCATATTTCACAAAATAATTGTTGAAAAAAAACTTTTTCCAATAGCAATAGATAACATTTCAAAGCCCTAATAACATCCAATACAATAAACTTCGAAAAAAAATTATGGACAGAAACCCTGCGCACAGCCTTAATATAACCTCTTGTGTTCTACACCTAATTGAATACTGAAAAATCAGCTCTTGAAAATATTTGATGTTTTTATCTGGTTATTTCACATAAAACTTGTTCAAATAAACCTAATGAAAATTTGACGTCTGAAAATTCAGAATAAGCTTACTTTCTAGCATGTACTGAATTCTATGCGAAATCGTCCACCATCTCTAATTTTTTAACAAAACATCTCTGTACCTGTTAATTAAGCAAACCCACGTTAATGTGAAATTTTCTCATAATTTTTATGCAAATAATAAGCTTGTGCAGTTTGACGGATTACTTTTGAAACTCTCTGTATATATTAATTTTTTCCATATGAATTTGAATAATCATAGCTTGCTTGATGAAAAAAAACATTTATCTTCTTTTTATCATTATAATTTTGCCATTTCATGGTTACATCGTTTCTGTATGTGATTATTCTAGTGTAATAAATATAGGACTGTAACTAAATGGAATTTATCTTTTGTAATTGCACTATATTGTTTATGAAAGAAGAATCAATAAATCAATAATTTTTTTTTAAATTACTAATTCATGTTTCTTCTTTTTACAGGTAACTTGAAATTGAAATTGCTATTCAGGATAGCAATAGTGGGGATTCAGCATTAGTGAGTACATGAAATCAAATATCCCTCACTGTGTTCCTTGTGTAAATTTAAAAATCCCGCCATTATCACTTCGGTTTCATCAAGGACTTTAATTAAGGTTTTTTTCTTCTTGATGATGTCCACATTTATGTAACCTAATATTATTTACCTTTATGTGACGCTGCACTCATTGATAACTAAAATAAAATACATAACATAACAGAGGAATAGTATTAGACGAATAGACTAGAAGATTAGATAATAAAAGCGCCATTGCTATATAAAATAAATAAATAAAATAAAATATTTATTGTAGCAACTCCCAAGTTCATCGGAGGCATTACAAATAGCCATAGAATCACAACACGAATCAGCATTAATTCAAAAATACAGAACGTGAATAATAATAATAATTTTAAAAATAACCTTTCAAGATCAAGATTTATAAAAAAAGAGAGAACCCAACTAAGTCATTACAATTGCCCACAGAGTATGTTTCAGTACATAAATCTTCATATTTGTTCAGTGGGTTATTTAACAGGAAACGTTTAAGTTTGTGCTTAAAAATTGAGTTTGTTACAAATTGATATTAGCTAGTTAAAGTTATTATTCATGGGAATGGAAAGAAAATATTGAAGGCGATGTTATGACATTAAAAATTCATTATTTCAACCTCGTCACAAAATGTCTTTCACACAATATTTCAGTGTACACTGTCCTCTTTGTAGAAAGAGTACAGGAACATTATGATAAACTTACTTTTTATAATATCATGTTTGCACGGATAATTCCTGCCATATTCCCTATTTCAACATTATACCGTTCTGAAATCGTTGCTTCTTGTGTGGTAGTATAATACGTTAACCCTTTAATCCATTTGTAGACCATGGAGATATGCAAAGCAATCTTGACACCTGGTTTGTGAAAAAAACTTTCGTTTTTCTGTGTTATGTGACACTTTTCTCTATTTCACGCTGTTCTCCGGCGTATGTTGGGCGATGTTTTCTTTTTTCTGCAACATGATTTTCTCGCTACGTACATGGGTGACCCATATGACGTCGGACATGACTTAATTAGGTGACCTGGTTGGGTGGGTGGGGCGTGGGGGGTGAAAAGAGGGGGGAAAGGGGGAATTGCCTGTCCAACAGCAGTAAGTCAAACGGCAGACAGAACAAATAAACACAAACAGACAAACAAGAAGGGGTGATAAAACGTGTTTGACGGTATTTTTCGACTGTTTCCACGCTGCAGAAGGGTTGATATTGCAAACGAATGTTCTTTATCAGATGAGAAAAGAGAAGGAAGAGTGAGAAAGTGAGGGAGAAAGTGGGGGAGCCGCTAATGGCTGGCCAAACGGAAAGAATGTAGAACGCTATCGCTTTTATATCTTTTCTCACACTGTTACGAAGCCTCTTTATCATCGTACCCTCCCTGCCACCCATTTAGAGCCCTCTACTTTATCATTCAATTGGTCTACACCCTCTTTGTCATTTCATTAGTAGTTCCTTCTCGTTTTCTCTGCATTCTTCAGCGTTTCACCTTTTACTCGCTCGATTTGCTTTCTTCCATTCAACAATTCTATCGGCAACTACTCTTCAATCATGGGCCCCAAACTAATACTATAATAAAGTATAATGATTTATCACACTATAATCTTCTCCTTCTTCCTGCTTCTTCTTCCCCTCTTTCCTCTTCTTCTCCTCCTTCGCCTCCTCCTTCTTCTTCTCATCCTCCAACATCACCTCCCTAACCTTCCCCCTTCGTACTACTCCTTCTCCTCCTCCTCCTTCTCCTCCTCCTCCTCCTCCTCCTACTCCCCCTCCCACTGCTCCTCCTACTGCTCCTCCTACTGCTCCTCCTACTGCTTCTCTTCCTCCTCCTCCACTTCCTCCTCCTCCTCCTTCTCCTCCTCCTTCTTCTGCTCCTCCTCTTCCTCTTCCTCCTCCTTCTCCTCCTCCTCCTTCTTCTGCTCCTCCTCCTCCTCCTCCTCCTCCTCCTCCTCCTCTTCCTCCTCATCCTCCTCCTCCTCTTCCTCCTCATCCTCCTCCTCCTCCTCATCCTCCTCCTCCTCCTCCTCGTCCTCCTCCTCCTCCACCACCACCACCTCCACCTCCTCCTCCTCCTCCTCCTCCTCCTACTCCTCCTCCCACTGCTCCACCTACTGCTTCCCTTCCTCCTCCTCCACTTTCTCCTCATCCTCTACCTCCTCCTACTCCTCTTCCTCCTCCTTCTCCTCATCCTCCTTCTCCTCCTTCTCCTCCTTCTCCTCCTCCTCCTCCTCCTCCTCCTCCTTCTCCTCCTCCTCCTTCTTCTGCTTCTCCTCCTCCACCACCTCCACCTCCACCTCCTCCTCCTCCTCCTCCTCTTCCACCACCTCCACCTCCACCTCCTCCTTCTCTTTTTCATAGTAGTCTGAGCCCAAGGCGAGTAGAATAAAGGAGGTGGGTCGGACTGGGAGAAAGTGGTGAGGGACTGTCTAGACAGTCCAGACACCTCTTATCTTCCCGGTGACACTAGCATAGCTATTTAGCTAGTATGACGCCTGTCTGATGTCTGTATGACTGCCTATGGCTAGTATGACGGTTCCGGTCCTTGCAAAAAAAGCGTTCGATATACCACGTGTTCATTCTCATTCAATAATTTATTAAAAGTAGTTGACAGAATAGTAGATCTAATAGTAGGTAGTTAATGTAAGTTCAATAGCTAATAGTCTAAATGTAGGTAGTTACGGTAACAGAGGTTTAATAGCTTGAAAGTTTTAGTAGCCCAGTGGTAGGTAGCTGATAGTTTACGTAGTTTGTATAGTAGTTTAGTCTTCAGTTAGCTAGTAGTGTAGTTGGTAGTTTAATTTGTTATTGTGTACACGTGTAACACAATGCCGGGAATGCGATGTGCGGTTGCAGTTTGTACGAATTCATATTTTAAGACTAAATCAAGGCCAGACGGTGTATCATATTTTTGTTTTCCTAAAAACGAACAAATATTTAAATTGTGGGTGGAACGTTGCAAACGTAAAGACAATTTCAATCCACTTACATCTTATATCTGCTCCGACCACTTCATACCTGAGGACTTTGTTAGAGATTTTAGGGCCGAACTTATGGAATCAGGAACAAGGAAGAAAGTGTTGAAAAAGGAAGCAATCCCATCTTAACTCTTGTTGCCCAATAAATCCAGTATGCCACAATTTGTAAGGAAGAATAGTAGAAGGGAATCATAGGGGAAGTGATAGCCGCGAGCCGTAGCAGGTATCTGTTCAATCAGATAGATAAGCTGCGTTCTCGTAGGTTCTGTTTGTAACGGTGACCGATTAGATTGGCCAGCAAAAAAGACTCTGTTCTCTGCTGAAAATCACTTCCCGGTGGTTCGGAACCCACCTACAACTGTAGGTCCAACTCATAAATCACCATCATCCAACTCATTACCCACGCACAGGTCTCAGACCTATGTGGGCTTCATCCTCAAGAATCGCAGGAGAGAAAATTAGTAGTTGAGCTGCTAGCACAGTCTGATTCGAAATTGGATGAGAATATAAATGTTGAATCTGAGGAGCAAAATGAAAATGAAACAGATTTCAAACATGAATATTTAAAATTGAAAGAGAATTTTGAAATATTAAAAGAAGAACAGGAACAAAAAATTAAGAATTTGGAAAATGAGTGCTCTACTTTGAAAAAAAAAATATCACCAAGACAGTTTCAAAAGAAGTTCAAGCTTAATGGAGTATTTTCTAAAGCGCAAATTGATTTGCTTTTGAATAGGAAGAAAAATGTCAAGAAGTGGGGTAGTGAGGAAAAAACAAAAGCATTTACTATACGATACGAAAAAACAAAAGCATTTACTATACGATACCTCAGCAAGAGATGTTATATTCATATCCGATCCAAAATGCGTATTCTCCTGCCTAGCCTCACGACCCTTAAAGAATGGGCGGCAAGACTTGATATACATCGAGGTGTATTAAGTCGCGTTCTTAATATAATGGAAGTAGCTGCGATAAAAATGACAAGCTTTGAGAAAGTGACAGTCATTCAATATGATGAAATGAAAGTAATGTCCCTTTATGAATATGACTCGGTGATAGATCAAGTGATGGGCCCACACGTTCAGGCTCAGGTTGTTATGGTAAGACCTTTGTGTGGCTCATGGAAACAGCCTGTATTTACAGAGTTTGATAGAAAAATTACAAAAAATTATTTAGATGAAATTATTGAAAAGTTTTATGCTATTGGTTTCACAGTGGTTGCAATTGTATCTGATTGTGGAGGCGGAAATATATCTGTTTGGAATCAGTAAAATGTCAGTCATGAAAAAAATTCTTCTCACACATTGAAAAGAAATAAATATATTTTTTTAACAGAATTTATTAATTTCGAATTCCTTTAATTGCTATCAGTTTATACTGAAGACTTCCGCAATGGCGGATATTGACAACAGTATTTAATAGCTGATGGAAATCGATGAAATTAATAAATTCTGTTTATTTATTTATTTATTGACAACAGTATTTAATAGCTGATGGAAATCGATGAAATTAATAAATTCTGTTTATTTATTTTAAAAGTAAATTTGTCAGTTTGTTCAATTGTCAGTAACTTCAAACTAACTTGTGATATATTTTTTTACTGATGTCCCGCACCTACTCAAACTGATCAGAAACTGGTTCATTGATGCAGTGACGTAGCCAGGGGAGGGTCCTGGGGGTCCGGACCCCCCCCCCCCTTCCAGTCCTAAATTTTATATAATTTTCATTAAATTAAACGTAAAATAAGACAAAGCACTGATGTTGGTGTTATTTTCAATGCCAGGAGAGCTAAAAAAGACTGTTCTAGGGCTTCTATTTTTCAAAAAAATTTCCAGGGAAGTACCCCCAGACTCCCCCCCCTTGGCTACGTCACTGATTGATGGTGGATTTGTTTATGAAGATGGGATAAGGATATCTCCAGATCCTGACAAGAAGCTTGTAAATGAAACGAAAAATTTAGAGATATCATCATGTCACAAATTGAATATTAAACACATCAATTGTGAAAAATTTCAGCGGCAAAATGTAGGCCTACTTCTGGCAGTTCAATTGATGTCAAATACAACAGCCTGTGCACTTCGGCGCTACAGCATTAATTTGTGAGGAAGCTGACCGTGCAACTACAGCAAATTTTATCAAGGCAACCAATGACTGATTGGTTTGATGTGATGAACAGTAAGCTTCGAAATTCGAATTTACATCTGCAAAGTGGATATGGACTCTATATAGAAGAACAAAAAAAGACATTGGAAGATTTTATAGGAAGCATCAAAGAAATTAGATGTGTTGACCGGAGAGCACTCAAAGCTCATAACAATATAAGTGTCCCCCAATCAATAAGAAACCCAAATCTCTTCAATTATTTCAAAAAGGTATTATAATGTCTACAAAATCGGTTATCAGTTTGTTTGAAGAGTTGAAAAATGACTTTGGTATATCTTACATTATTACTTCCAAGCTCAATCAAGACAGTCTAGAAAATTTGTTTTCATTAGTGAGAGGAAGTGGGGGCTGCAATGATCATCCAACGCCTATGGAATTTTTGTACAGACTGCGTATGATAATACTTGGAAAAAATGATAATCTAAGAACAAATTGCAATACAAACCAAACTGATGATGAATTCATTGTTGGTAGAGTTTTAGAGGCAACTAAAACAATTCCATTGGATGAAGAGGACAGTGACACAGTATGCAACGCTGACTTGAATCAAGAAAAGATTTTAGAAAATAGTTCACAACAAACACCAGGTATGAACATGAATTTGAAGTTGAAGAAGATGGACTTTGTTACATAAGTGGGTGGATAGCCAAAAAAATGAAAAATAAATATCCCCATTTAGGTAGCTACACGTTCAATTCAAGCCGTGAAAATGGATCATGGGTGAAAGAGTTATCAGCTGGAAGTCTTACAGAGCCATCTGTAGCATTTGAAGACATAACGATGAAATTAGAACATTCCTTCAAGAAATTCATGGGTGAAGGTCTACTTAATGCAGCTGGTTTGAAGAAGAAACTTATATCGCACCTGAAGAATGATGTGAAAGTGGACGACGTGATAGTGGATTTGTTTGCCAGAAGACGTATTGTGATGAGAGTGAGATATTTAAACAAACTAAAACAGGGTGCAAAAATTTCTCCAAGGTGCAGGAAGCTACAAAAAGTTACATTTTGAAACGAAAACTGTAACACATACAATCTATCTTGCTGTTGTCACACTCTGGTGAGCAAAATATTCATTCTTAATATCATTAATAATTTTTCTGGTTTTCATTTCTTATTGCGTAATCATAGATTTGTACACATACGATTTACGTTCATAATCATACATAGAATAAACACGAAGCATTGATAAGAAAAACAGAGTTTATCTGCGGAGAGCAATGTTAATAGCAGAATACCGAGAGAGGACAGCTGCCCGCTTTGGCTGAGGACTACGGCAACGTCATGACGGAAGAAAAGTAGTGGGAGAAGCTTTCAGTCCGGCCCACCTCCTTTACTCTACTCGCCTTGGTCTGAGCCATACATGAATACTGATCTGATGTGGTGGGGGAAGACCTCCATGATCAAGGGAAGTGATGGAAGTCGACAACTGTTAGATTGAATCTAATGGCGCGAGTGATCGCATAACTATTCAAGTCTAGAAGGCATTTATCGCTCTCCTAGAGCGATCTAGACACTTGCTTCACAAATCACACCATTAAAATAGTTCAGAGTTCATTCTAATCCCTCAAGTTGCAATTTTTAGCAGCGATAACTACAATTCTAAGACACATTTCGGTTGCAGTTCGATATCCCATCCACTGAAAAATAGTCGCAGGAGCTTCGATACCAGCTGGAAGTATCGATACTTTGACACACAAACCATTTGATACACAATTGCAATCGATGATAATCTAGTATCGATATTGTCGAGTATCGAAAATCCTGCTACTATTTCACTGGATAGGATATCGAACTACAGCCCAAATTTCAAATGTTTGATTCAATCTAACGGTAATGAATAATAAGACAAAGTTGTAACAACCACATTTATTAAAAAAGTGAGATACTAGTTTCGGTTGTTATACCATTATCAATCTCAAACACTACAAAGAAAGTCAATCTTTCGGCGTGAGTCCTAGTGGAACTTTCCCGCGCGAGTGGTCCCGGGTTAACTACGGCTTGCAAAGAGAGGAGTAATTCTTGGTTGCAAGTGCAAAAAAAACAAAAGAGAGTAGTATTAAACAATGCTTAAATTCGAACTCAATCTGGAGTATATTGTATAACAATTCACAAACAAAGTTTATTACTAGTGTATTTATATAACTACTGTAAACTCATACATATATACATATTGCAAACATTCATACATGAATGAATCAATCAAACAACAGCGCAGTTGGTTGGGGCGTCGCAACTTCAGCTTGCTGTTGTTTAAGCGGTCGTGGGTTCGAATCCCGCTCCTCCGTCTGGTATCTAAGTGCAATCATTCACCTCATTACCCACGCATAAGTCTCGGACTCATGTGGGCATCATCAGCAATAAAAAATAATTCTAATGAGTTATGATAGACATTCAATTGTGGAGTGTGATAATGATTTATGTATTTATTTATCTATTTATTTATTTATCTATCTATCTATCTATATATTTATTTATTTATTTATTTATTTATTTATTTATTTATTTATTTATTTATTTATTTATTTATTTATTTATTTATTTATTTATTTATTTATTTATTTATTTATTTATTTATTTATTTATTTATTTATTTATTTATTTATTTATTTATTTATTTATTTATTTATTTATTTATTTATTTATTTATTTATTTATTTATTTATTTATTTATTTATTTATTTATTTATTTATTTATTTATTTATATAGACAAATTAAAAATAAATGCAAAGATGCAACAGACCAGAATCCAAAACTACTCTCTTCACAAATTATGATTGAGCTATTTCATCCAAAACATTTAGGTTAGACCACAGTAAAAATTTAAATTCACTAAAACAATAAGCATTCGAAAAAAATTACTAGTTTCTTTTCACTTAAAGATCACCTATTGATTTTAAAAGTTCACTTGAAAAAACCATTGAAAAGAATTCAAAATATAAAATTTTGATTGAAACTTTCGAGCCCAAAAAATACTAAACTTGCTGCTATGGAAACAACAAAAAGCAATTTATATTGAATAAATTTTATTATTGTATTATTTTTATCTATAATTTCGAATTCCTCAAAGTGCTATCGAAATCAACATGATTTAAATTTGAGATATGAAGCCATATTTTATTTGAAGAGCATAAAATAGCTGAGTTCTGAAAATCTAGTTCTTCCAAGAATGGGTGATTAAAATAAATTGAAGAAATACAAGTTAAAAAAATAAATTAAATAAATAAAAATAAATTAAAAAATAATTATATAAAAGCAATGAAAGGGATCAATAATAAATAGCTAAGGCTTTTATCTGAATATTGCTGCATCATCAGCAATAAAAAAAATAAATCATCATCATCTGAATCACTCATTCATATAAATATTTCTTCTTTCCTCTTTACCCTCCGTCACTCACTTCTCCACTCCTTCCCCTTCTCCACAAACTCCTTCATTTACCTTACTTTCTCCTTTTTCACCATCCTTCCTTTTCCTACCCTTCTCCTTTACTTCTTCCCCTAACTTCCTTTCTCCTTTTTCCAGCTTTTCCGTACTCGTTACTCTTTCATTCAAACACTGAGTCACGACTCAACTCACTCGATAAAACAATTTCGAAAAGACGAACAATCTAGCGACAGACAGACAGACAGACAGACAGGTCGACAGACAGACAGGTCGACAGACGTTTCTTTCCTTACATTGACAGCTTCTCTCTTCCTCTACCAAATCCATCTGTAAACGATTGATAGCTCTGCTATCCCCTTTATCTCAAGGTAGCGATCAACATTTCGCTGAATGTTGATGCATCGTCAAATAAGCTGACTACTCAATTCTTTTTTGCCTTCTATCTTTTATCACTGTCTTACACCTTCCTCCATGTATGTTCCCTTCTTCTTTCATCTCCATTCTCCACTATATGTCATCTTTGTGAATCTCATTCTTCATACTTCCTTCCTACTCCCACAGCTACCTCCAAAATGTTTCCTCTTTCACCACCGTTCTCCACTATATTCCATCTTTATCTTTTTTGTTTCCATCTTCTACTATCTATCTTTCTTTCTTTGTCACTCTCAATCCTCAATCCTCATTCCTCTTTCCTACAACCACATCTACCTCCAAAATGTTTCCTTTTCAACCACTGTTCTCCACTGTAGTTCATCTTTTACTATATTTCATCTGTGTCATACCCGTTCCTCCAAATATATTCACCTTTCTTTTCATCAACGTTCTTCACTAAATTCCGTCTTTGTCACTCACTTTCCTGTTTGACCCGTTTTTACTGTTTTCTATCTTTGTCTTTTATGTTTCCATCTTCTCCTGTCTTTCTTTTCTGTCACACTTCAAATATATTCACCTTTCTTTTCATTTACGTTCTCCAACATATTCCGTCTATGTTACTCTTTCTCCCCCATATTTTTCCTTCAACCCGTTTTTACTGTTTTCTATCTTTGTTTCCATCTTCTACTGTCTTTCTTTTCTGTCATACCCGTTCCTCCAAATATATTCACCTTTCTTTTCATTTACGTTCTTCACTATATTCTGTCTTTGTCACTCACTCTCCTCCATATTCTTACGTTTTTCATTGCTTTTTTCTCCACTGTCTTTTATCTCAGTCATTTGCCTGCTCAACTTCTTTAGCCAGTCGTCTGTTACTAGCATCTCCATTTTATCATACATTCGTACCACTGTATCACATCATGTAACGTTCATTGAATTTCAAATGATTCTCTTGAAATTCGTGCTTTCATGTTGTAACAAAACGTTGACAAGTGAGAAATTCTATGGAAATTGAGTTTTCTCGAGACAGCCTGACTGGTCAGGCTATAATATGTCAATCAAACGCCCACTTGTGGTACTGAATTGGGTCATAAGAATGCATAATACAGACATCTACTGCAGACAAGTGTGAACTTTGCTAGAGTCTAGATTGCTCTACTAGAGCGTTCTATTGCAATAAGTGTCTGTGTAAGGGTGTCTTCTTGATTGATAGCTTGTTTTTTTCCTGGATTTCTTTTTCCATCACGAACTGCGTTGTTAATATTAACTTTTCAAGTGCATTCAACGACTTGCAGACAAATTTTTATTAAAATAAGTAGTATTTCACTTACTTCTATAGGCCGAACGTTTTCGAGTTGTTAAAAGCCTTGAAGATGGGTTTTAACAACTCGAAAACGTTCGGCCTACAGAAGTAAGTGAAATACTACTTGTTTTTTTATTGATGATTGTTGCCAGGCTTAAGCCTATTGCAACAAAATAAAACAAAAGTATATTATAATCATTGTGACAATAAACATAAGAAATAATAATAATAATCTTTATTTGCACAAATACTAACTAGCAAAAAAATAAACAGGGAAAAGAATTACATGATAAAAAATAATAATTATAAAACAAACAATTCTTAGGAGAGAAACCAAAATGTTACAAAGAAAAAATACTTAGTTCAACTTAACTATCATGTACAAGTAGTGAGATGTTACAAAAAGTATCTGCAGAAATACTACTGTATGCAAATAATTTAATTGTGAAATTATGCCCGCATACAGAAATAGTATTACAAAGAAGAGAGAAAAACAATTTTATAATCATTAAAAAAGTTGAATGTTTTTGGTTTTTAGTTGAGTTAAGTTAGTAGAGTAATATGTACAACTATATAAGAAGTAAAGAAGTAAGTGAAGCATAAAAAACAACAATTTAGATCAAAAGTCAGAATGAATAATTCGAAAAAATCAAAATAATGAAAGGAAATCACCACGGAATTGGATTGCTGCAAAACGCTTGAGAGTTCATAGGAGATCAATCAATAAAAATCTCAACTGGTGGCATATTCAGTAACTAGCAATCCACTAACTAGTTCTATTAGTTCAACTAGCTCTTGTATTTACAGCAATTGCGAAGTCTATTGCAATAAGTGTCTCTGTGTAGAGAGGCCTTGAGAGTTTATAGGAGATCAATCAATGAAAGCCTCAACTAGACCCTATTCAGTAACTAATAGGGTAGGTAACTAATAATTCACTAACTAGTTTTATTAGTTCTTGTATTTATAACTGCTAACTTCAAATTCTTAAAGAAGTTTTACTACTACTTGCAGATTGTTATTGTTATTTCAAAATTGTTCTTAAAAGTCACCAGATTTTTAAATATTACTATCATAGTAGTTTCAGGTTTGAAAAATTCAATTTTTAGTATGTTATGTGCTACAAAAAAGGGTTTTGATCAGAGATCTCGAGTAAGGAGTATTGAAGAACTATCAATTTATTATCATACCAAATTGAGATTATCATCGACCTTTTAATCTCTTCTAAACTGAATCTTAATCTAAGGGTGCTTGCACAGTGGAGCATCCAATACTCGCGGATAATCACCATCGCAAAATCAAACACATGCTGTGAAATGGTATATGACAGATTGGGTCAGCGTGAATACCACCATTCCACAGCATGTGTTTGATTTTGCGATGGTGATGCTTCACTGTACAAGCACCCTAAAGGATTTATTAAACTTTCTTTGCAGTGGTGAAAATGATATTGTGGAAGATATCCATAATGAATAATAAGACGAAATTGTCACAACCACATTTATTAAAAAACATATAGAGATACTAGTTTCGGTTGTTATACCATTATCAATCTAACAAACAAACTAAAACTGAAGTACAGAGTAGCTTAATATATACTAAACATGGAATGATACTATTGGCTAAGCGAGAAAGAGGCTGACCTCCATTGAAGGTTGTGGTTGGCTGAAGGACATAACAAGTCACGCCCCCTGGTAGGAAGAGTAACAAGCAAAAGTAAGAGTCAAATCAAAAACCAAAAACCGTGAACACCTAGAAATCAACAAAAGAGAACAATACACAGTTAGGCTAGAATTGAATCAATTTAAAATTAGAAAATCGGTGAGCTTCTATTTTTTAATTCTTTTAATTTTAAATTGATTCAATTCTAGCCTAACTGTGTATTGTTCTTCTTTATTGCTTTCTTGGTGTTCACGGTTTTTGGTTTTTGATTTGAATCTTATTTTTGCTTGTTACTCCTCCCACCAGTGGGCGTGACATGTTATGGCCTTCAGCCAATCACAAACCGTCATTGAAGATCAGCCTATCCCTTAGCATATACAGTAGTATCATTCCGTGTTTAGTATAAATTAAGCTACTATGTACTTTAGTTTTAGTTTGTTTGAGATAGATAATAGTATAACAACCAAAAAGGAAGCGATAGCCGCGAGCCGTAGCAGGTATCTGTTCAATCAGATAGAGATAAGCTGCGTTCTCGTAGGTCCTGTTTGTAACGGTGACCGATTAGATTGGCCAGCGAAAAAGACACTGTTCTCTGCTGTAAAATCACTTCCCGGTGGTTAGGTACCGACCTAAAACTGTAGGTCCAACTCATCAATCACCATCATCCAACTCATTACCCACGCACAGGCCTCAGACCTATGTGGGCTTCATCCTCAAAAAAAAACAAACTAGTACGTATCTCACTATTTATAATAAATGTGGTTGTGACAACTTCGTCTACCTATTGTAGATTTATTAAACTCGAATTATTAATAAACCAGTATGATCCATTAATCTAAATTTTCCAGTGATCAGAGATTATTTTCTACATCAAAGAACCATTATCCAACTCTTTTTTGATAAGATTGTTCAACTCTATTGATAAGATTATTCAGCTCTTTATTCATACTCATTTCAGGTTATAAACCTTCATCCCATCTTCATTTTTGTTGACTCACTCTCATTTTTCATTTCCCTTCTATCCCTACCTCCTCATCTTCTACTTCCCCTAACTCCTTTTCTTTCTCGTTCCTTCCTCTGTCTTCGTCCCTTCCATCTTTTCTTTCACCCCTCTCATCATTTCCTTCTCTTTCTTCAGTTTTCGTGAAGTTTACTCAAGAAATTTTATTAGACAAATATTAATATCTCAATCCCTATCACCAACACACACACACACACACACACACACACACACACACACACACACACACACACACACACACACACACACACACACACACACACACACACACACACACACACACACACACACAAAAGTTGCTACTAAATGATAATCATCATAATCTGCATTAATGGATGTTCAATACATAGAGTAGATACATTATAATGTAGGAAGGTAGTAAGACAGGCAGTAAAAGGCTGTAGAAACCTTCGACAGGCACTGATGATTGATGAGTGTGGAACACGCTGCACCTACTATGAAATTATATAAGTTCTGTATATATATGTATTTTATCCTTTTTTATATATATAGTAACTTGACGTGTTGACTAATGACTGGTCGATCATTTCTCTATACGACAGAACTAAATGCCTGTTTACTTCGTCTGCTATAGGAGAATTATGAGAGTTGTATCATCGTGCTTTGTTGCAAGCGATAAGGTAGTGTGAAGATAACTGGGGAAGATGGTAGTGTGAATGTGGAAGGGGAGGAAAATAAGAAGGAAAGAGGGAAGGAGAAGGAAGAAAAGGAGGAGGAGAAGGAGAAGATATTTTACTACCACAATAACTAGGTTTTTCTTTGAATAAGCTACTATTGTGACTCACCAAGTGATAATCTCCCCGTCTTCTTGAATTATGACGATTATAGGACACGATGTACGTCAAGATTTTGGTTAATATTATTCTTTTTCACATCAGGGGTGCCCACAGGGGGGGGCTATGACGCAGACTGCAAATTCTTGGTGGGGGGGGGGGGGGGGTAAAGTTGATTGAAATGAAACCGTGTTTAACATGACGACTTTCAAAAATATATTACAAAGTCACCACATAGAATGCCAATTAATGACAATAGATTTATAATTATTATTATACTATTCAATATGAATTAGCTAAAATAGTTATGTTTAGGATTTGTGCAGGAAGTTATTATTTAAGCTTAGCAAGACGTGAGAGCTAAGAGGGAGGTGCACGGAATGGCGCCACTACTGTGATAGAAAGAATACAGAGGGCTTATTTCCCCCATTTTTTTGGGGGTACCTAATTTAGGGGGGGGGGGGGTGGGCACCCCTGTTTACATAGTAGCTTCATAAACATATAAGCAGGGTACAGTTAGGAGACCAAGTCTGTTGAACAACGGCCTACATCAATCTAATCTATTTACTCTTTCCATACACCTAACAGCTTTCTTTGGGATCTTAAACACCCTATCAATATTTTATTTGATGAATTACCCCATACTAAGATAGCATACCTAATATGTGACAGTAAGAGCCCATGGTAAGTTTAAAAAGTACATTTTTGTCATTTAATCTAACAAACTGTTGCAGGACAAATACCCCAGATGAAATGTTACAACATATTTTCTCAATGTATGAACCCAGGTTAATCGTTTATCTAACAAAGCTTCTATAAATGCATTGTTTTCTTCCTGATGTGCATTACACCTGTACAAGTGTACATCAATCTGCTTCTTTACTGAAAGATAGGAGTTGGAAAACATTTCTATTCAATCGTGAGTCTGTCGAGTTTTTCAGGAGTGTGGAATCGTTTTTGTTGGTCCTATCTTACCCCGCGTCGATCACCCTGAATCAATAAACTAGTGCTCTTGAATAAATCCGGCAAAGTGCCGCGTTGAACAGAAGTTTTCGAGTACTTAACGGAATTTAGGCGTGCTTTAAGGGAAGCATTCAACGCCAGGCGGCGAAAGACGTCAGTGCTGGTGAGATTTACTTGTAAGCGCCTCCCCCCCCCCCCCCCCTCCTTCCCGACAAAAAAGCTTCTCAACTTTATGTTCTTGCACTGTTTTCGAGGGGATCCTCTACTGTTCTGATTGCTTGGCAACTTGTTGCTCTTCTACTGCTAGCTGCTGTCAAGCCACAGTTTCTCTGTTCTGCATGAAGAGAACCGATGTAACAATGGCGGTGAAGAAAGGTGGAATTTGAACATCTGGTATTGCTTGTGTGAGTGGAGTCTAGTTACGATGGGGAATGGAGTTGATGTCTTGCAAAAATCGGTGAGGTGAAGAGTTTTTTCGGAGGATGAAGCATAGGTCTGAGACCTATGCGTGAGTAATGAATTTGATTGGATGATTGTGATTGATGAGTTGGACCTACAGTTCTAGGTGGATTCCGAACCACTGGGAAGTGATTTTTCAGCAGAGAACAGTATTTTTTGCAGGCAATCCAATCGGTCACCCTTACAAGGAACACCCAGGAGTTTCGTAGCTTATCTCTGATTGAACAGATACCTGCTACGGCACTCGGCTATCACTTCCCACTTCACTAGGTGAAGGAGGATGAGTTGAAGTGGAAGAGGAGGAGGAGAAGGAGGAAGTGGAAGAGGAGGTGGAGGAGAAGTAGGATGAGGAAGTTTAAGATAAAGAAGAATATGGCAAAAGAAGAAGAAGAAGAAGAGGAAGAAATAGAAGAAAGAGAAAAGGAAGGAGAAGAAGAAAGAGAAAAGTGAGGAAAAAGGAAGAAGATGGATGAAGGGGTAATGGAAAGATATCTGTTGAAGGGAAATAAGAATAAGAAAATTGAAAAGAGGGAAAGAAAATAGAGTATAGAAGAATATTAAGGAGAAAGACAGAATAGAGATAATTATGAAGGGGAATAAGTGGAAAGGGAGAAATAGGGAAGAAGGAGGAGTTGCATTGGTGGAGAAGTAGAGGTCGGAAAAGAAGAAAAGAAAGATGAAGAAGAAGGCTGAAGAGGAGGCGAACGTTGATGAATATGGAGATAATGGAGAACGTTGAAAATATGGAGAAAAAGGTATTGGGAAGAAAAAGAAGAAGAAGAAGAAAAGGGAGAAAGAGATAGGAGAGTAAGAAGATGCTGGAGAGGATGAATAGAAATCAAAAAATTACAATAAAAATTTATTTGTAATATCTACTAGTTACCATTTTATATTTAGAAACTTTGAGAGTCGGCCATTTTCAATTTTGAGGGTGACTATGAAATTCTGGCAATTTGGGGTCTCAAAAGTGATACCGGTACCGAAGAAGGAACCTAATTAATTTTTATGGGGAATTTTATTCCAGAATTATTAATTTTGGAATCTAATTACAATGGCTTCGTAGTCATATGATTTGACCTTGACATGATTGGACGCGCGCCTCCTCTTCACGGCTCTATGTCTCGAGAACGGTCAATAGTACGATAAAAATGCAAACAACCAATCTTGTAGAGCAGCGGTTCTCAAACTGTGGTACGCGTACCCCTTGGGGGTACGCAAAAATGTTTAGGGGGTACGCCAAAATCTAAGATATACAATTTGAAAATTTTAGGTTTAAGATAGTACTGTACCTAACAGTTTCAATCGCTGTTGATATGAGTACGTGTGGCGCCGTTATACCAACCAATAGTCCATGATATTCCCTCCGCCAGCAGTACATTGCCTCCCACCACGTTGACTGGCACGCACCACATGGCCAGACTGATGACTAATCAGCCGCATTGTGCTTGCCACTGCAGAAGCATTGCCTGTTATTATAATTATACACGCTCAGTATTGTGTTATTTGCGGTTTGCGCTTTGTGTTGTGTTGTTCAGTGGACACATCTTGTTCAAACAATAATTTGTCGATGTCCGTAAGTAAATGTTCCAATAAGAATTAATAATGGATAAATGGCTTGTAAAGAAAAGGCTTCATGAAGACCTAAATCCTGCGCCATCAACTTCACAAAATGTTGATACGAATGAGCAGCCCAAGGAAAAGATAAAAAAAAATCGAAAAACTGGTAAATGACTCTAAAACTAAAAAAAGAAAATATGACGAGTCATACTTAAAATTAGGTTTTACTTGGACTGGAAGCTCAGACGAGCCTAATCCACAGTGCGTTGTTTGTTCTGAGATTCTATCGAATAATTCTATGAAACCATCACTTTTAAAACGCCATTTTGAAAGCAAACATGATAATTCAGTTAAGAAGGAATTACAGTATTTTGAACGACTTTTGGAAGATCTTAAAAGTAGGAAAAACACCATAAAACAGTTTTCTGGTGCAGAACAATATGGAAATTGCTCTAAAAGCTTCTTACAAAGTTAGTCATTTGATTGCAAAGTCTGGTAAAAACCATACTATTGGCGAAAACCTAATCCTCCCTGCAGCAGTAGAAATGGTTTCTTTCATGTTTGGAGAAAAAGAGGCAAAAAAAGATTAAAACTGTTCCATTATCAAATGATACAGTTTCAAGGAGAATAAATGATATGGCGTATGACACAAAAGAACAACTTGTTCAAGCAATTCGTGGAAGCCCTTGCTTTGGCATACAACTTGATGAAACGACGGATGTCGCTGGCCTAGCCCAACTGATCGTTTTTGTTCATGGCATATTTCAAGATGAAGTATTTGAAGATTTTTTATTTTGTAAGCCACTTAAAACATCTACAAAAGGTGAAGATATTTTCAAGTTGTTGGATTCTTTTTTCTCTGAAAACCAGCTTGAATGGAAGAAGTGCGTGTCAGTGTGTATGGTGCCAAAGCTATGAGCTGTCATATCACAGGGCTTGAAGGTCATATTAAAACAGTTTCACCTGAGTGTAAGTTCACTCATTGTGTCCTTCACCGTGAGGCTTTGGCAGCTAAACACCTCCCTGAGGAACTCAAAGATGTTCTCAATCAGAGTGTGAAAATTGTAAACTTCATAAAAACTAGGCCTCAAAAATCTCGCTACTTTAAAATGCTATGCCAGGATATGGGGAGCCTTCATGAAAATTTGTTGCTCCATACTGAGGTACGCTGGCTGTCCCAGGGAAATATTTTATCCCGTGTGTACAAGCTCCACAAAGAATTGCACATTTTCTTTACCGATCACAAATCGCATTTGTCCTCTGTACTTACTGAAGTTGGCTTATTTAAGTGATATTTTTGAAAAACTCAACATCTGGAATTCGTCCATGCAGGGTAGTGTTTCTGATATTTTTTATGTGGAAAAGAAAACTGATACAATGATAGAAAAGATCACTTTCTGGAACAGAGAAATACAGAAAAACAACTGTGAGCCGTTTGAAAGATTAAACACATTTTTGGAAGACAATGAGAAAAATATGTATGATTTTATTGAACTCAAGACTCAAATTGGCCAGCACTTGAATTCACTGAAGATCCGCTTAAGGGAATACTTTCCACCTTTGGAGAAGCAGTATGATTGGATACGGGACCCCTTTGATGCTGATGCTACGGACACTAACCTGACTACTTTGGAAAAGGAGCAGCTCATTGAAGTCTCATGTGATCCCACGTTGAAAAACAAATTGAGTTCTGGTACTACACTTTTAGATTCCTGGATCTGTGTTGGGAAGGAACACAAAGAATTGTCCAGCACTGCTGTAAAATTTCTTGTTGGGTTTTCCACCACATATTCATGTGAAAAAGACTTTTCAAGTTTAACTTATCTTAAAAGTAAATATAGAAATAAATTGAATGTTGAAGATGATTTAAGATTGTATTTAACTAAGCTGGAACCTAATATTGAACGCATAGTAAAAGGGAAGCAAGCCCACCCTTCTCATCAATCTCTTTAAAAGTAATGCTTTTTGTTCGTTTAGTTTTGTGTATGTTTGTTTATGATGTAATAAAAATGTATGTAAGCAATATCTTTTCGTTATTATTTCAACATATGTTTTTTTCAAAGGTTTACCCAAAAATCTAGTTACTAGTGGCTCAAACTTTTCTAGTGTCTAGGACTAGAATATAGTGAAGGGGTACAACTTATTTGAAAATAATTGCTAAGGGGTACGCAACTGGAAAAAGTTTGAGAACCACTGTTGTAGAGAACTATTTTTTTATAGCAGCTACCCGTCCTTCGTACGGATTATGTTTAGAAATAACACTAAATATGTTTCGGCTTTTTTGATAGCAACGATCATGAACTTGTTAGCAGCTTAAGCCGCGTCTCCACCAACCGAACATGCTCGGCGAACAGTGTTCGCTGGAATCAGCTGATGTGGCTGAACATTTTTTGGAGTTGTTTTGGTGTGGACGCCTTCTCGAACATTATGATCGGTATGGTGGGAGTAGTGGCGGAAACCTGTTGTTGGTCGTCAATGTTCGCTCACAGACCGAACATTTCAATTGAACTCACGAACAAGTTTGGTGACCCATATGTTTAAAGTTTGACCATTTTTTGTATTCGCCAACAATGTTCGGCAGACATGTTCGGTTGGTGGAGACGCGGCTTTAGTAAACAACTTTGAACGTAAACAATTTAGAGACAGTTATCAGAGAGAATATTTGAGTACAGCTGATCGATATATCATGATAAATTACGTGATTTGTTCTTATCTGGTAATAATAGTGCTACCAGGCGAATTCCCAAGAGCCTAGCACAAACCGCACCTTCCTAAAATGTTAAATTTTGTTTTGATAAATTTAAATGAGAAATTGTTTTTTTTTTCAACAAAGAAATAATTGATGAAACATAAGATAAGCTTTGATTCACCAGTCATATGTTTCCTAAAACACTGCAATGCTCCGACTACACAAGTCTGCAGACAGCGTAAATAACGCCGCGGAAGGGCCCACCATTCAGATTATATTTGAGAACAGCTGATTGATAAATTACGTGATTTTTTCTTATGTGGTAATAAAACTTAGAAGAAATGTATCCAAAATCGCACAATACTTGGTTTTTAAACGTTTATTATTCTGTTAAAAAAAAGTTAATTTAGTTTTTTATAGCTAAAGACATTGTCAAAAAGGTTTTCAATACTGATAAATAACTTTAATCCCGATCAATGCTCTCGTTTTTGAGGAGAAGGCCGCGTAAAATGCCTTTGGGGCCGTGACAGACAGACAGACAGACAGAAAGTGAGATAAGACTATTTTCGGCTTATTTAATGTATAAAACGTAAAAATAACCAACAAATATATAATTCTGATAAATGTACAGACAAAACTCTAATTTTATATATATAGATTAACTCATCTTATGCCCGGTTTCTGAGTTGTTCATTAACTTAATGGACCATTAACTCAATGCTGGAGCAATGGATTAATGATCCATTAAACTTAATGAACAACTCAGAAACCGGGCATTAAAGTTCTATAACGGGTTTCAATGATGTACGACGCACAGAAAAAAAGTTAATTGCAAAAACTGAGTTTTTTGACTTTGATCTCGACATTTTGAATAACGCACACAATACAGACATTGACTTTTCACCCCTTCTTTGAAATACCAATGCAAAATGTAAATAACTAATCTTATAGAGAATTAACTCATCTCATCTTAAAATTGTATAACGGGTTTCAGTGATGTACTTTTTTCTTTTCTTTTTTTCTTTTTTTGAAGGATGAATCCCACATAGGTCTGAGACCTGTGCGTGGGTAATGAATTGGATGATGGTGATTGATGAGTTGGACCTACAGTTTTAGGTGGGTTCCGAACCACCGGGAAGTGATTTTACAGCAGAGAACAGAGTCTTTTTTGCTGGTTAATCCAATCGGTCACCGACATAAAGATGACCAGGAGTTTCGTAGCTTATCTCTGATTGGACAGATACCTGCTACGGCACTCGGCTATACATGGAACAAGCTAAAAACTGATTTTTGTTACTTTGACCTCAATATTTTGAATAACGCACACAATAGTCATTGATTTTTATTCCTTCTTTAGAATGCCAAAAGAAAGGTAGATGCAAAATTTCAGGAAGTACGCTTTCAATTGGAAGACAAACCCTTAAATGCCTTAACTATAATCTTGGAATTTATAGTTGATATGAATTTGTAGATTATAGTTTATATAAATTCTAGATAGTGGAACAGATACAGAACCAATCAGATTCAGGATGTGGATACAGGTTAATGGTACACATACCGGATAATCGACCAAGGTGTAGATGTAGATATAGTAGGCACGCTACGCATAATACCTCGTTAGACATATTTCGCTTCTGAGCTTAATCCCTGTAAGCTGCTTTCATGATGAACGTGAGTCTATTCTTTTAGATTATGGTTGTTTTCACCGCCAAATGCTGAGTATATCTGCATTATAAAAAAAAATTCCTTTGATGAGAAATTTAACTCGTTTCACCCATCATGGATTAGATTTATTGGGGCGTGATAATATCCAATGAGTTTTCAAAAAAGAAAAACATTTCCTCTATAATTTTCCACTGAACCTGCACGCTTCATATTCTTGGAAACTGGTGGATTGATTCAGGAATAATTACTCATTAGTGAAGCGAAAATTCCACTTCTTGGAAACAAGCTAACACGTAATATAACACGTAAATATAATTATATAAGTATATAATATATGAATATATGTAATAACAGGTGGATTTTATAATATACACCGTAAAGCAGATGAGGATTATTACATGTTAATTAATCTATTTTCAATTAGATTTCATGTTTCACTGACATCAACACAATAAAACAAGATTTACAATTATGTGAAGCTAAAATCCGAGTAACGCGCTCTCTGTCATTACTATGTAGATAAATGTGGGGAAGGATTGTATTCTTTCATTGAATTAAAATATTGTTAGAACAATGGCAATTATTGATTACTAATTTCGTATTTCAACTACAGCATGTGCATGTATTGCTATGAGTTATTCGAATATGTTTATGCCTGTGAGTTATTATGATCAATCACAGTAAATGAACAATACAGATATTTAGTCAAAAAAGTGTGCATGATGTACTTCCAAGTAACGGATTTCTATGTATAATAATTTTCTATGGTGTCCGTTGTCATTGTTATTTTGGCAATTCGTCCTCTCATTTCAAAGAATACCTCAAAACGAATTTTCATGGTATTGGTGATGTTGATATTGTGGAAGATATCCATAATGAGTAATGAGAAGTTGTCACAATCACTTAAACTATTAGCACTTAAGATTTTTTATATTTTACACTGTTACGTCATTCACAATCTCAATCTGATTAAAACTAAAATATGGATTAGCTCAATGAAAACCCTTCTTACCTTCTTAAACGAATACTATTACATAGCTGAGAACCCCTCTCATTGGTCGAACTCCACTTAGGAGGCCTGCTATTGGTTGATACTAGACACGCCCATTTGTAACAAGAAGTAGCCTGCCAATACCGAACAGCGAAGGTAAATAAGTATAAAACAAATGGATATGAGAGGATCATTATTGACAAAATTTTAAATAAAATAAGTAGGAGACTAGCAATTAGTGCTAGCATAACTGATACTGGAGAAAAGTAATGGATATGTGGCAGAAAAGTGATTTAAATTTAGAATTTAAAAAATGTAAATAATTCAACGATATCATTATCTTGGCTCAGTTTCTGATAAATTAGGGGAAGAATTCAGAAAGAACGGTTCTGATGTAGCTTTTCAAACAAAACTTATTTTTAAGAATTTGTTTGGGTATAGTAAAGATAAAATGATATATCTGGGATAAAAGTGGAGTTTTTAAATTGAATTCCTTGATTTCTTGTTCCATAACGAACTGCGTTGTTAATATTAACTTTTCAAGTGAATTCAACGACTTGCAGTCAAACTTTTATTAAAAATAAGTAGTATTTTACTTACTCTGTAGGCCAAACGTTTTCGAGTTGTTGAAACCCATCTTCAAGGCCTTGTTTGGCCAACGTTTGGCCTACAGAGTAAGTAGAATACTACTTATTTTTAATAAAAATTTGACTGCAAGTCGTTGAATTCAATTGAAATGTTAATTTTAAATTGAATTGCGATGATTGTAATGCCTATCATATGGGTCAGACCGGTAAAAGTTTTGGGATTGGAAAACCCAGAAAAGAGACTCAAATCATGAGAATTATAATAGTAGTATTGATTTCAGAATGTAATTTTCCACAGTTGATGACTTTCCATCCTAACACATGATAAATAGAAGTTTCTAGTTTTGCTAAATAGAATTTGAGGACTCTCCTGTGATTTATCACCTGCATTTTTGAATATGAATAAACTATTCAAAATAATATAAAAATGTTCAGAGTAAAATTGAAAACATTATTATCAGGTGTTGAATTTTGGCAGCGGCAGTTTTGCCATCAGTTAAGGCAGTTATATTTCTGTCTTGGAAGTTCAAAAAACGAGAGCGCAAGTAGCACTGTTTAGCAGGCTTGTAGATGGAGATATGAAGCAGAGGCTCTAGTCAGCTGTTCGACCTTGGCATTGGTGACCCAGTGAAAGCGATGGCTGGTAGTGTGGTAGAGGGGTGAGATACCGTTCGCATTACGGGACGGGTGGGAGACCGTCGTGAAGCTGGCCCCACCCAAAACGGCAGAAACTATAAGTTGTATATCATGAGATACTTCAGAGTTTCTGCTATTTAATGCCGCAAAAATAAATTTTCTGCTGTTTCCAGGAAAAAAGTTATTCAACTTTAAAAAAATTAATTACTGGGTGGGGCCAGCATCACGCGGCCCCACCCACTTCGCAAAACTAAATGAAACACATATCAATAATTTCTGCTGAGTTTCTGCTATTAAATGCCACAAAAATAAAATTTCTGCTGCTTTCAGAAAAAAAGTTATAGCCAATTTGATTTTTGGGTTAATGAAACTTATTTCGCTGTAACTCGGTTAATGTACACGTTACAATAACGGGCTAAGTGTCAATCTTTACTATTAAGCCATGGCTACCCTATGAAACCAACTGTTTCTGAAACCAACTGAATTGTTTTAGATGTTCACTTTCATTCGTCATAGAACAGCTGATTCTCGCATCTTATTCTTATAGGCCTACAACTGCTGGTTGACGTCACATGCTGCCAGCCATCGATAACACAACATAGAGCGTGATAATTATTTCCAGCATTGATCAGGGATAGTAAGGTGATGGATGGTTCGTGTTTCCAGTCTGTTGTGGAGGTCTTTCTCATTCATTCTCTCTCTCACTCACTCGCTCGCTCACCCACATCCTTTTCATTCTTCATCTTTCCATGATGTCTCCGTCTTCATCACTACGTCCAATCATTTCTCACTTCCCCATTTTGTTAGTCAGCTTCGGCACTATTTACAGACCTTCCCTCTGTTACTCAGCCTTTCTTATCCATATCTTTATAATTTGCAAATTTTCTAAAGAGCAGATAATTGTAGATTGATTTTTCTATTAAAGCAATTTTTGGTAACGCTTGTTATGTTTCAAAATAATAATTGGGTTTGAAACATTTCGGAGACTAAGATTGTGTCATTCCTTATGTGTCCGAAAATGTTCTCTTAGTGTCCAAAAATGTTCTCTTTAATATCCCAATTTGAAATTCACTTGAATTGCTGAACTGACACCAAAAAAAATTTTTGCAGTTGTTTTCACACCTCTAATAGAAATATGTTAGTTCTATTACCTGTATTCCATTCTTCCACAGAAATAGCTATCAACTGTTCCTATGAACAAAAATCTTTGTCGCTATAGCCTATTGCCTAAATTATGATTGCTCACCTTTTTCAAGAACTGTTATGTACAGGCTATAGAATCTCTTCTCATGAGTACTGGATAAAGACTCATTAAACGATTTGAGCTACTAGCTCAAATTTGACGAATTTTTGCGGGCCATTTGTAGTTATTTCTGTCAGTTAATATTTTCAATTTTCAACCAATTCTCAAAATCAATTGAACTTTTGATATTCTTTTACTTTTTAAACAGAATTTATCAAGAATCTGGAATTACATTTTTTCGAAATAGATAACCCCATTGCTTAGAAAAATTTTAAGAAACAATTTGAAAAACTAAAAATTTGAAAGATTATTCATTTAGTTTGAAGCTAGGGTGAAGAAACCGGCAGCTGACACCTTAGTGAGTCAATTCATGAATATTATCTATTTACTTTTGAGCTATTGTACGGATTAATAAAAAAATGTTTACAATCTATTTATTCAAGTCTTTTAAATGGCTGATTGAAATTGGGAACAATTTAGATACTAATTTCAACACGAGATTACTATTTTAAAATCACTTGATATCTATACCAATAGCTGACACCTCTATTTTTGGTCACCTCCAGTAGCTGACATACCTTGACACCAGTAGCTGACATACCTTGAATGAGCTAATTTGATTTTATATATCAAATAGTAATCATACATATAAAACATACTAGAGATATTAACAATAATTAAAAAAATGATAATGTCTAATATAGCCTATTTAACGATTAATAATATACTAATAATTAATAAACACAGAGTAGAGAAATTTGAAATCTATATAAATAAAATTAGAGTTTTGTCTGTACATTTATCAGAATTGTATATTTTTTGGTTATTTTTACGTTTTATACATTAAATAAGCCGAAAATAGTCCTATCTCACTTTCTGTCTGTCTGTCTGTCTGTCACGGCCCCAAAGGCATTTTACGCGGCCTTCTCCTCAAAAACGAGAGCATCGATCGGGATTTTAGTTATTGAACAGTATTGAACACTTTATTGACAATGTCTTTAGCTATAAAAAAACTAAATTGACTTTTTTTTAACAGAGTAATAAACGTTTAAAAACCAAGTACTGTGCGATTTTGGATACATTTTACGCGGCCTTCTCCTCAAAAACGAGAGCATTGATCGGGATTTTAGTTATTGAATAGTATTGAAAACATTATTGACAATGTCTTTAGCTATGAAAAACTAAATTAACTTTTTTTTAACAGAATAATAAACGTTTAAAAACCAAGTATTGTGCGATTTTGGATACATTTCTTCCAAGTTTTATTACCACATAAGAATAAGAACAAATCACGTAATTTATCATGATATATCAATCAGCTGTTCTCGAATATAAATGGTGGGCCCTTCGCGGCGTTATTTACGCTGTCTGCAGACTTGTGTAGTCGGAGCATTGCAGTATTTTAGGAAACATATGTCTGGTGAATCAAAGCCCATCTTATGTTTTATCAATTATTTCTTTGTTGAAAAAAAAACAAAATTTTCTAATTTCAATAATTTATCAAAACAAAAGTTAACATTTTAGGAAGGTGCGGTTTGTGTTAGGCTCTTGGGAATTCGCCAGGTAGCACTATTATTACAACATAAGAACAACAACAAATCACGTAATTTATGATGATATATCAATCAGCTGTTCTCAAATATTCTCTCTGATAACTGTCACTGAATTGTTTACGTCCTAAGTTGTTAACTAAACTGCTAACAACTTCATGATCGTTGCTATCAAAAAAGCCGAAACATATTTAGTCGTATTTCTAAACATAATCCGTACGAAGGACGGGTAGCTGCTAGTCAATAATAATAGCTTAAGAGTCCTCATTGTAATCAACTAGTTTGCTCATTTTCTTCTATATAAAACAGATCTAACAGTCTAAATATATTCCAAGAATAAAAAGCAAATAAATAAAATAATAAAATTTATCATAAATTCATTTAAATAAATTGCATAAAATTTAAATTCTCAAAGGTAATTTAAAGTGAATTAAACAAATTCATTTCATGAATAAGGATTGGATGAAAACTAATTGAAGTAAAGACTATGAAAACTGTTAATTAAATCCAAATTCATAATGCCTTCAAATATTGTTTATCAGGAACACTGAAATTTCGATGGTCATTAACTAGAGTATGCTCAGCAAATATTTTTTTAATGACAACTTCTTTTGAATACCACATTTTCTCTCCATTGCAAACAATTGAAATCAATGAGTAGGCCTCAATCCATGGCCAAGGAAGAACTATTATTAACTAAGAAGAATTATCTTAAGATAGAAACTGCAAAACTAGAACAATGTGGAATGGCCATCATATAATTATACATAGTGTTCACATTCACTACAATAGTACCTATTACATTATTAATTTATGTTCAAATGGAATCATTTGAGAAAGCAAAGCAATGTGTAATAGATGTGGGAATTAATTATATCCAATAGCATTGCTATACTGAGCGACTGTAGTTGTGGTCGCGCGCCAAAATTGAGGCTCAATTAAGTCAGCTAAGCGCTTTTGTCAGCGTTTGGTTCCTTTACCCTGTATGAATATTGTATAATATGTATTATATTTATATTCTGAGAAATTTTTTGAAGGGAGTAATATGTAAGAGTGATTGACCGTGGGAGGTGTTAGTAAACCCCCCCACCCCCACCCATAGTCAACTCTATTTATTCCACTCTATTTTGTCCACTGCTCCCAGATGACTCACACAGATTCGTGTGAACCTGTTAATTTCATCAATTACAATCTAAAAACTCAAGGGTCTTTGGTGCGTTGTGCGATGAAATGGGAAGTGAGCCAGTGGCGCAGCCAAGGGAGGGGGATTAGGGAGCTTAAGAAACCCAAAAGAACCCGAGCTCTTTGACAAATTGTTAATAATTTTCAAGAAAATTTATTATGGAGACTATGTGCTGTAGGCTGATTAGTGTTGGTACATGTCATGTATTCAGCTTTTTAAGTAGAATAATGTTCATAACTAGTGGCTTGACATGGGGGCTTTGGGGCTCAAGCCTTTCCCTCAGGTCCTGAAATCCTTATCAAAACGTTGATAATTTTTAGCGAATTGGCTGTTTGTAATATGAACTCTAGGCTGTACATTTCAAACTTGTTTAAATACGATAGTGTTAATAGCAATTAACAATATCGATATACTATTAAAAGGAATATTATGAGTGACTACCATAGGTGGAAATAGATTTTGTAGCCTGGCAGAACTAGATTTGACCAGGCGGCTGGGTAAAGATAATTCGTCTCACTCATATTAATCTGGCAATCATTTAACCAATAAGTACAGGACCTCTAGCCTCTAGAACCTCCTAAACCTGTAATACATTTAACGTTACAGTAGATTAATAATATAATATTTTTCGGAAGGTGAAGCTCAGATAGTTCTGAGACCTGTGTGTGGGTAATGTAATGTGTTTAATGTTAATGTTTGATGAGTTGGACCCTCAGTTTTAGGTGAGTTCTGTATCATCGGCAAGTGATTTTATAGCTGAGAACCCTCTTTTTTTGGTGGCCGATCTATTCGGTCACCCTTACCCTAGGAATTTGCAGCTTACCTTATCTGACTGAACAGGCACCTGTTACGGTTCGCGACTAACAATTTCCTAAAAAAGGTTTACAGGTTTTTGCGAAAACAAATTCAATACAATTGCAAAAGTTTATTCCTTTGAAAACGCTTCAATACAGAAAGTAATACAGCAGAAAAGTGAAGTTATCATTTTCAATAAGAGATCAATAGATTAGCACTCATTCAGGAAACTTTAGGCTTCTAAAGCCCTCATTTAGGTGGTGAATTGAATGCATTTGTTGTGAAATGGACTGTAAAATTATTTAAAACATTAAGTACTGCGGTTATAAAGTTATATGAAATATGCAAAAAAGGCCAAAAGAAGGCGTTTTTGAGATTGAAGGTTATGAACTTGGTTATTGATTGCGAATAAAGCACCCAGAGTTTACAAAACCAGAATTTAAATTGGATCAAAAACAGAAGAATAGCAAGTGGAAAGCATCTGTGCAAAATCAGTATGCTTTGATTAAAAAAAACTCGACTTTATAAAATTTGGGACCGTTCTTGACTATTGAGTACATTCATATTTAATTTAAAAAAATGATTTGACAAGGTTTGATGGAGAAATTGAACAAAATGTTTGGTTCATTGGCAATTTAATTGGTTAACCACTAGGCCGACAATAAAAAAAAACATCATTATATCATGTTAGTTTTGTGAATTTTTGTAAAATATCAATTGAAATATTAATATCAATAATTTGGTAATCTCGATTCGCGTTCAGACTGGCATTTTTCGTTCACTTTATTATCAACACAAAGGTCTCATATGAGCATCATAAAAATAAATAGTAGTGAATCTTGTAGCACGTTTCAGATAATTTTACACTGGTTCCATTTAATTCACGCCATCTATATGAAGACCTTAGTCATTTCTGAATGGATGGTGGAATAGCTATAATCTCTCGCCCTATTTATTTCTGTAACAAAGCGTCCGGACGTACATTCATTCTAATTTTTTTATCCTCATGAGAAGTTGCTTATGCAGTATGGCAGAATCATTTTGAACTCTTGAAACACTCTGTACAAATAAACTCATGATGGACACATTTTGTTTACCCATTGCTTATTTTGCTAATGCTATTCTAAAAAGTCAAGTAATGAATCAATAAGAGGTCACAATAAACTTTATTGCCCACACATAAACTTTATCAGGCAACATTCTTGTAAAAAGAGCTCTGAAAAATCCTAATTTTAACCCCCTCCCTTCCCTTTTACCTGGTAGGATGGGTAAAAGCCGTAAGACCCCCCCCCCCCCCGAAACCAAAAGTCTGGGTGCGCCCCTGAAGTGAGCACAAGCAACTAATCCTACATTGTGAAGTCCATTGACTATCCATAGGAACGTTCTTGCCAGGTTGATTCAGGCTTCATGATAATTTACCATGGTGGAATGATACAAATGTATCATTCCACCATGATAATGTACGGTTGTTCGTTCGCAATCACAATTGCAAGTAGGAGAGATGAAAGCTCTTATCTTTCTTGACAAATGCCTTAATGATGAGGTTTGGTTAATAAAGTTAGCTTACTTCGTATATTCTTAGTTCTCTGAATACTCTTGATTTGACCTTAAGTAAAAGATATTCACAAATTATTTGTGCAAGACAAAATTGATGCTACTATCAAAGAGATACAATGGTGGTCCGATAACATTTAAAAAAATGTATTATTTGATGACTTACGACTTCTAAACGATTTTTTGGATGATAAAATTATTACAGAACTATCAAAGTAAATAAAGAAACTTCCAAAATTATCTATGATCGTCTTAAAGCCTTGGCTTCTTAACTAAAACACTACTTTCCACTCATAGAAGAATGAAAACAATGGATTAAAAATCCATTTGATGAGGACAACAAACTTAAATAATCTCAGCCTTACGACCTCCCAGTTACTCTTTTAAATCTTAAAATATTACAGTAACTGAACATTTCCTCTTAACAATTCGAGTTATTTAACTATTCACAATCGTAGTATGTACATGCATCAATTTAAAATATTCTAACAAAATTAAATTCTTTCTCAAAATAATACTGTATTCATCAAATTTTGTAAAACAAAATAAGAAGTCTGTTCTGTGAAGTTTTATATTCAAATACTGAGTTTAAAATGTGTGGCTAAGTAGGTAATAAGGGGACTTCTGATGCGACCAATCAGAAGACAGGAGGGCGTGGCCACCCCCCTTCCCCCTCCCCCAGGTCAGACATTTTGTAAACACCCACCCCTTCCCCCCTGTCACAGTCAGCCATTTTGTTTTTAAGGTCACATACCCCCTTCCCTATGTGCCCCCACTTTATTCCCAATAGATTAAAGGGGGACCCCCCGCAAGCACCAATGAGAGAGGACCTATCCCCCCTGACCCCACCTCTCACAGAAGGTTCCCAATAAATATAGAACATACAGCTTTATATCTATATATACATGCTTGCAATTGTATATCTATATATACCTGCTTGCAATTACTATATCTATATTTGCTCTTATCCGTAACCCCCCGCCCCCCGCCGCCAGATTTAGCTATTAATTGCATCTGCACACTTGCCACCTCCTGCTGTGATTCTCAAAGCCCTCTCTTTCGCACGTGCAGTGTTAATATACCCCCCTGCCCCCCAGCCCCGGACAGTGCTTCAGATATTAATAACACTTCCGCCCCCCTGCTGTGAAAAAACTATTTCATAACGTTTAAAAGCAGAGCACGTGCACAAGTTTTTTTATGTGACTAATTAAGCTGTGGATTGTGCTCATTAACTTTTAACATGTTCTCTGCGGGAGTGAACCATCTACATCAACATGACAGAGATGAACATACATCTACTTTCTCTCTCAGGTCATTAACCTTTGCATGAATAATCCTGTCTGTGTGAGAGAGAGAGGCTTTCTCTCTCACTCTCTCTCAGCTCATTTGAAGGTCACAAACATGTTTTAACCTGTCTGTGTGTGAGAGAGAGGCTTTCTCTCTCACTCTCTCTCAGCTCATTCATTAGCCTCGGTTGAAAATTCAAATATGCTTTGCAATAATATTAAACTCATCTATAGCTATACCAATAAGTAAACTGAATGACCAAAACATGGTATTATTGAATCACGTGCACTACCTTTTGAATCTCGTGCACTACCTTTTGAGGTGTGCAAGTGAAACTGGATCCTCCAATAGATTCATAGGCACCTGCTATTAGTAACATGGTTTCTAGGCAAACCCAACACACATAATCGCGTTTAGCATCATTAAATGTTGTTAGACACAAATAGGTGTAGAATGCTGGTGTACTTTTTCAGGTCATTAACCTTTGCATGAATGCACATGCCACGTTCTGTTGGTTTCCCCCTCATGATTAAAATTTTTTACATTTTTTATCTGCTAAATCATATAGAGCATCCCAAAGTTCGTTTGTATCTGAAATAATTTGTATGGGGGAATCGTTAGAACACCCATAGTGCAAATGTCCCTCCTCACTTATAACTATATCTAGGAGATCATATATTTCAGATAAAATAGGATAGCAAAAATTCTCAGTTTTTGTTGCAGACAAAGTTCCATCATCTGCCTCGGTTGAAAATTTAATATGCTTTGCAATAATATCAAACTCGCTTACTGAAATAGCCATCAGTAAACGGGTTAGTTTTTTAAATTTTGTATAGCTGTAGCATCGCATCCTTCCTCTATGATAGTTAAACACATACTGAATGACCGGCGGTTTGTTAGTTAGAAAAAGCCTCCAAAGGAACGTCAACCTCACCGCCTTATTGGAGGTCACTCTTTTTTTATTTGGGTAAAAAGAGGTTCACACAGGGCTAGGTCACATAAACCTGTGCTATGGAGAAAAACCCATTGTAAAAATTTACATTTCTTTCAACTCTACTTGTCCGTTCTCATGTTCGCATATTAATACAAAATTTCTCTTGTTAAAATCTGTCAAGTTCTCATTATTTAATACGCTTTTAAATTTATCACATAGTAATAAATCGAAATAAGAGTCTCCCTCACTGTCGGGATCGTCGAGATTTAGTAACACTCTGCCTGTACCATAGACTATGGCGTTTTCAACGGTTAGATACGAACCGAGAGGTACTGATTCTAGAGGCAACACCTCACGTGCCAAAGCGTTGAATGCAGCCATGTTGAAACGACTCATCTTTCCTAATGATTCAAGCTTCTCAATTTCACTCCTTTTATGCATTCTCCCCACCGCTGTTTGCGCAAGCGCAGTTTGTAGCTTCTTCCTCAATTTGTAATAATTTTTTAACGCAAAGCCTATGCGGCCTGTACCAGGATAAATAATGGTTAATATCGCTCAAATTTACAGTGTTTAAAAAAATTTGTTTCAACTGTCTCGCAAGTCCAATGTTTTCACGAGTAGAATTTCTAATGGCATCCTCACACAAATCAAACCATTGCAGATATTCTCGTAATTTGTTCTCTAATTCTTTATCCGCACACATCCACTTCTGAGGATCCATTATCTACAACTAATTATTTATACAGCGGGATTAATACCGAAAAATTGATAGGTTTCCTACCAACGCCCACGCTACAAATTCTCACTTTGTGTGATTCCAACTCATAACCACAGTAAACGCATACGACCTTTTTTCCATCATAGTAAAATCCTTGTCTCGCATAATTTCTTTTGCTTGTTCTACTATAAAAAGCACAACTCCTCATACTTTTCATTCGATTATTTTCACAAGTATAATCCCCCTCCTCTCCTATCTTTGGAAGCGTGTTAGATGTTAATAGTTGCAAATAATGTTGTGCACTTATTAGAGCGCACCTCCCACCTTCTACATTTTTGTGTATGTTACAAACCTCAAAACACCACGTATCTTTAAACTTTGTGAAATTAGGTTTCGCGTAATATTCCGGTATGCAACGTACATCATTATGATACTTTTTCAAAAATGCCGCTTTTTCTGTTCCCTTTGTAAAAATGCAATCATACACGCCGAGATATCCTCTTATCAATGAATCTGTAAACTCCATCTCCCCCTCATCCCATAATATTTTATGATAATGTTGTTCTAACCAGGTAGCCTCGCGAAACATTTTCCAGCTCAAAGTAGATTTCGGAAAAGGAGGTTTAAAGTGTAGTACCACATAATTACCAGCCCGATCAACCAGCGCGAATTCTTTTAAAATTATTTGATTATTATCTCCCTTAAACCAGTGTAGATCCGCAACGGCAAAATTCTTCTTCTTCTTTTCTTCCATCTCACACTGTATTCCCACTGTACGTGTTTTTCCGTCTTCACTAGCCTCAAAATCTCCAATCGCCTCTTGAAACAGCGAAGAAGTGGACATGTTGCTCTCTCACACACGCCCACACGAATGATAAATTATTTTTTACATTTCGCCTTTTAAACATCCCCCTACCGGCAATTTATTGTACTTCTCTAACTAATGAGGTTAAAGGCGTGTATTCCATTATTGAATCGCTTATAAGAATACAATATGCCGAAGTCGAGTTTGGTAGTTCTTTACTAAATTCCATATCTAATCTTATATCTGTGGATGTTTTCAAATGATCAGATTGGTGTGAACAGTCAATCACAATTATTGGTGATTTTTCGCAAAACGCTTTAAAATCAATAGCGTTCCCATGTTCTGCATTTATAGTGCGATTATAGTAACTCGGCGCGAAATCTAAAAACATACGGTACATTATCTGCTTATTCCCCAACAAATTATCATAGGGATAATATTGACTGTTTAGAAATAATTTAACGTTATACAACTCGCACGAATCAAAATCAGACATTGATTTATTAATAGCATTTTTCCAAGCCGTTTGAAAGGCTAAAATTACATAGCGTGGAACATCTAAATGCGATGATGTTTTTATCGCCCACGAATGAATTCTCAATGTCGCCATGTTTGGAAATTCGTGAATCTCCCATCTTCTAAACGCAAGTTTTAAAGGACGATCAGAATCGAGTAATTTCAAAAATTTTAACCTTACGTGATCTTCCAAATGGATGTACGGAATTTTCCACTGTAGTTTATCAATTGTTAAAGAAACATTTGTTCCTGTAGCCGATTCAACGCAGTTTAGATCCGACGCACTTCTCAATAATACAAGCTCTTGTTTCAAGTTTAAAATTATTCGTTGAAAATCTTCGAAAAATGGTAACAAAAGTTTCAGCGGTACGCAAAAAATGAATTTATTATCCGTCAACTTATATCCATCTCTATCAAATCCTGCCAATTGGTATGTATTTGTATCGAAAACATTTTTCAAAAGCAATCCTTTAATTGTAGACGTAATTCCGACAAGTCTCGATTTCGCTACTTGCTGTCCCGCCAATTCATAACGAAGCTCATCAAACAGATGGCCTACCACGTTGCTGACAAGTTTATATTCGGCATGCACTGGCGGATCCTCGGGTTTCGCACCAGGCTTTGTACATTTAACACTCCCCTCAATAAATAGAAAGGATTTACAAGGCAGTGTGTATATATCCTGCTGATTTACAGGAAGCCTTACTTCATCCGAATTACCTAGTTTCTGTCCAGAATATGTTGTGTGCGTGTGAAATTCGTACTTAGTAATATCAGAGTAAAATTGAATTTGACTATCGACATCTAGAATTTCACTTATTGCGGCTCCCGACATTTTTCCAATTAACTATAAATCCCAATTTTTCTAGTATTCTCGCGTTTTTAGCTGTTAATCTGTTTTTCGGCATTAACATAGGTGTTAACGCTACTGAGCTTAAACTCCTACTGACGCTTTCTCTGTTCTCATCTCGACGCTTAGGTACGGCATTGAATACAATAAAACCCATCTTCTAACTTTTCTCACGAATATGTAACCTCACAGTTATACTATCCCCTCGAAAATCGATAAGTGATCCGTCTTGATCGGTTACCGTCACATTAATAAACTGAATTCTGCGTGTATTGAGAGGTACATATATAATTTCTGCGGGCGTTTCATTAATCAAATAACCGGGCGGTACCCTCGGCAGAAATTCGTAAATAATATGCTTTTCATCTCCGTTAGCGAAGCTTCCACATGCTAAATTACATGACACCACGATTGTATTAATATGACTGATCGAGACTAAATGATTTGAATAATGCCATGTATTTGCTTCGAGTAGAAGTTTATCAAACCCAAGTGTCTTACCAATTGAATCGTCAAAAGTTAAATCTACTGGTTTATCGGAATAAATTCCAACTTTCATAGTGTTATTATTCGGTTGTATAACAAGACTCTCATCGCTCAAGTTCAATTTCAACTTTATAGCGCTTATTATATTATCAATTTCGTACGATCCTGTATCAAGATTCACCAGTTTATCTCCATATTTAAAACTGGAATTTTTCCCCCTTATTATATTCGGTATACTATTAAACGTCCACAAGTTAACCAATCCAATTTCCCATTCGCGATTTTTATCCAATTCCAGAGCGTGGTTTAAATTCTCATATAGATTACTTGTTTTTGAGGTTAGTGTAATAACAGCCATCACTCACTCGGCTAATGCTTTCAACACAAGCGTAAAATTACAACTGGTTAGCAAGAAACAAAATCACTAGGTGCCCACAAATGTCTGTGTTTACCCGCTGCAATTGGTTGGTATTATAGAATATTTTTACATTATTTTCTTTTTCCCAATATTTTGCCAATTCGCGTGGCGGTTGCAAGTCACCGATCGGATCAAAATAATACACATTTTTTCCTCGTTTAATATATGCGGTCCAATGTGTTCCCATTCCAATCTGTTTGTCTAAATTAACAATTGCGAGCTCATTATTTCGAATTTTACTCGGAAGTGTATCAATCATATATATGCCCCTTAGTGGTATATCTAATATTTTGCACCATTTTATCAGGTCATAGTTTGACAGCGGGCCGTTCATCTTTGCGTTTTTCTCTGTCTTTTCCTCTGCTTTTTTCCTCCTTGCTTCTTTTTAACCTTTGGAAATAGTGTTACACCGTATTGGGTGGGGGGTACTAGTATTCTTCCGCCTGTTGGATATGGTTTCAGATAAAAACCGCGACCAGCAATATGATTTTTTAACCTATTGATCGCCTTTTGCCTAATACTATCACTATGCGTTTTTCTAACTCCCCTCGTTTTTCGTTTTCTCAAACCTCCACCAAATGCGGATTTTGCTTTCATAATGTTTGTAACGAGATAAGAATATGCTCTCTCAGATAACCCCGTTTTTGGGTCCTTGAAAATTTCCCAAGCTCCATCTGCCAAGTGTCTGTCAGCCTCCGCCCGCGTCTTGTTATCAGACGCTCGGGAGTAAACTATGTCGTGCGTCTTACATAAATCATCAAGACGGTTTATTCCTTTATCTCCACGTGCTAACCTCGACCTTAACCTCGTTCCTGGACCGCAGAAATTATACCCATCTAGGTGGGCTTCTACAGGTAATAAGTCAACCCCCCTATTTATCACTGTACCCAATACATCGCCAATTTTTGATAAAATACCTCTACCACGCTTACGAACAGTGCGACGCTTTTTCTTAACAGTGTTCATCCTTTAAAGGTTAAACATAAACTGAACTGTAATTACTACTACTACTACTACATAATTGATTAGTTTTCTTCAAAAGAAAATTCGATTTTTCATTAAAAGTGTCGGCACAATTTGCAAGAACGCTATAGTATTTGTAGAAATTACAAACTGTTTCTCGCTCATCAACCATAAATTTATACCAATGTATCAACCCAATTTCAAAGGAAATTGGTGTTTTATAATACGAATTAACGCAAGATTTAATATTGAATAAAGTATGGTTTCTCAGTGAAGTTGACGATCCAAAGGAATTGAAAAGAAATTGCGTATCATTTCGTTTCTCATGCAGATTGCACGATTTATCTTTATTTAAAAGTAGTATGGTGTTTAGACAGCATAATAGAAATATAAATAGTACTATCGTTTTCCACACGTGCCGCATCGCCAAAGCACATTCCATGTTGGCAGATGCAAACATACTGATAAAAATAGAACACCGTGTTGAGGGGGAGAAGCGAGCGCGTGCCAGCGAGAGCTTCCTGCGAGCTTCCTTCTTTTAGGTGCTCACCTACTCCAAAGAGGAATGCTCATCGCATCCCGCAATCCTTTTTTAGCTACCCGCGCACACCGCTAAAAGATCATTCGCGTTTTGAACGTCATAGTTATCGGATCAAAAAAGTGCGATCATCTTTATCAGTTTGAAAGCGTCACAACAGTTTGAACTTTAGCTATCCGCGCACAGCGATAAAAGAGCATTTGCGTTTTTGAACGGCACAACAAGAAGAGTGATCATTTTGAAAGCATCACATCAGTTTGAAACAAAGGTGAGCAATAATAATTCAAATCTTTATTTACATTAATCAATTATAACAAACTCGAAATAAAGCCACAAAATAATCAAACTCATAAAAATTATCTTCAACCCAATCACGCATTTTTACAAGTTTTTGGGTAAATACTGTTAGTGCAAAAAATCTTGCATATTAAATTGGAGCAATTGTAATAGAAATAGTAATTGTTCAATAATATTTACAATAAATCTTCTCACACCTGATTAATGCAGACGACATCTCCATAATCTGATAATAAGTGTGCATAATCCAAATTTTTAAACATCAATCTGATCCATTTTCCCTATTTTGTATGTTTCAGTTCCAACTAGAGGTGTTTCAAGTCTACAACAGAGCGCAAGTGATTCCTCGGCTTCCTTCTCGTGCAGGTTTGTTTACTTTTTCAATTAATTCTCCTCCTCCTCCTCCTCCTTCTCCTTCTCCTCCTCCTCCTCCTCCTCCTTCTCCTCCTTCTCCTTCTCCTTCTCCTTCTCCTTCTCCTCCTCCTTCTCCTCCTTCTCCTCCTTCTCCTTCTCCTCCTTCTCCTTCTCCTCCTTCTCCTTCTCCTTCTCCTCCTCCTTCTCCTCCTTCTCCTTTAAGACTGTTCTTATTATATATACAAAATGATGCATGACACAATTTTTTCGAATCTGCAATAATTACTTTACAATATACACATTGCAAATAACCCGTTTTATGTAGAAAAAATCCATTACTCGCGAAATATTCAGCATTTCTTTTAAAAACCAATATCCTCTTATTAAATGAGTTTGACCAGTGAGGCATCGATCTTTGATAAAATGTCTTTATTCGCTGGTCGTAATCCCGATGATTATTAAAATTTTCATTCTCGATAGAAATATTATGCATTCTCCTCCACCCACAATTCGGACTATGTTTTTCATGTTCTTTTTCGGGATCATCTGTTATTAACCATTTTTCCAAACCAACTAAACAAAACACGCACTGCACTGAGTCTGGTGGCGCCTTGAATACAAATCCCAGTTTAGCTAAATGTTTAGGCGATAAAAGGGGAGATTCGAATTTTTTCCATCTCTCATCAAAACTCAACAACCTCAATCTTTCGTACATTAAAACGTGTGATTGATCCATAGTGTGCTGATCAACTTCTAATCCACTACTAACTTGTTTGTTTTAGATCAGTTGTACCAGCGGAGTGTAAGAGAGCACACATCTGAGTGAGAGGATACATCTGAGAGTGAGCGCACATCTGAGAGAGAGCACACATCTGAGAGAGAGCAGACATCTTAGAGAGAGAGAGTTCATCATTTGCCATCACCCTTTTACAATGTAAGTATCGATTATTGACTGCGCATTATTTCGAATTATTTTTCTCGGTAGAAACTATTATTCTGCAGAAATCACACTGCATGCGAGTATCTCCATTCAACTAATTCTGCTGCCGATTGTTGTACATTGGAGGAGTAAACTTACGTTCAGCATTCCTACTTAGTTTTACCAGCACACTTGAGTGTTTGAAATAATTTACAATTTTTCCCACACCGAAATTTTCTGGATGAATTACACAAAAATTTATCAATTTTGTTGTTACACATATTAAATGTGTGATAGACGCCATTACACGATTCGTGATGGTTATCTGCAATATGTAATTGCATTATTCGATAAAAACAAGTATCTGAATTACATTCTCCAATAAATTGGTGTAATGGTTCATTGAGCGCAGGATTTATACACACGCAATAGTGTCCATATTCTCTTCCATAACACTCATAACGGTGGAAGCGTAATTTATGTATTAATTGTTTTTCGAACGAGGATTTATTTTTAATAAACTTTTCTTCTTCTTCCTCGTCTACCGCCACGTTTATATCCATAGATATAATCTGTTTCACACTCATAATCTTTTTTAACCTTTCAGTTGGAGAACACAGTGGAATCGCTTCCTTTGAAAGTCAATCTTTCGTAATTTAGAACAGTGCGTGGTGATCAACTTCTAATCTGCTACTAACTTGTTTTGTTTTAGAGAGAGAGCACTAATTCGTCAAAATGCGGTATACAATCAAGGATCTGCGTGGATTGAACAATAACGCGATACGTCACCGTATAACCTATCTAGACGAGGAGCTGGACGTGGAATCGACTTTGGAAGCTACAAAACCCATAGTATTGAACCAGATCGTCGAGGAGTCAGACCGTTTCCACGGAAATGTGAAATGGTTTTTAGTGTTAAATATTATATTACAAAAATTGATTGTTTTGCCCGAGGAAAGTGAACAAATTTCGAGTACTGTAAACTTTCACAGCTACTCGGCAATATGTGTGAATGTTCGTGAAAATTTAGATGAATTGAGCAAGTACTATGAATTAGCTATTAAGAAAATTTTAAATTCTTTCCAGAATTTTACAAAATTTGGTAGTGGGTGGGTTTTGAGTAGAATACATTCTTTAGATTTAAACATAATTCGGTATAATCCTATGTACACATCCTCATCTTCCTTTGTAGAGACTCCCGATTTTATTGTAAGGAAAAAGTGTGTGATTAACATAAAAAATTTCAATGACGAGAAATGCCTATTGTGGTCAATTCTCGCTTATTTCCATCATCGTCGAGGTACACATATGACTGTTGAATATCTGAGCAAGTTTGCTCACACACTCAACACAAACGGTGTTAACTTCCCAGCTACCATGAGAGATGTTAGGAAAATTGAAATTTTGAATCCCAACATATCGATTAATGTAATTGCGTACGACGATGGAAAATTCTATCCCTACAGATGTAGTATATATAGGCAACGCAGACATCAGGTGAATCTTTTGCTTTTAACAACTAAAACCGCACCACATAAATCACATTTTTGCTTGATCAATACCGCGAACGGGAAAAACGGGTTGTCTCGGCTCTTGAGCCATCTTTCAAAACATCATGCCCAAGTACACATATGCGAATTTTGTTTCCATCGTTTCACAACTGACAAAATGGTAAATAGAGATGGAAAACAAAATTTGGAAAGGCATCAAGAGCTTTGTTCAAAGTTCGCGGCGCAAAGAACGGTGCTACCCAAAGAAGGTGATGTAATCAAATTTACAAACTATACTTATACACTTAAACCTAAATATGTAATTTACGCCGATTTTGAATCGTTTATTTTACCAATTAAAAGCGGAGAAGAGGGGGAAGAAGAAGCTGATGCTTCAGACCCTGTTACTAGTAGCTTCACAAAAAAGACGCGTGAGCATGTTGCGTGCGGGTATTGCTTCGTAGTGTTAAATATACATGGTGAAATTTGTCATGGACCCATTCTTTATCGCGCGCGAAATGAAAGTGAAAAAATTATTAGAAAATTCGTTGATGATGTAACAGATTTAGGTGAAATGCTTTATAATGATATGAAACGCGAAATACCGATGATTCCATTAAATGAGCGTGAACAACAAGTATTTGATGATGCGAAACAATGTGGTTTATGTGGGAAGGATTTCTTGATTGGTGAGGTGAGATGCAAACACCACTCGCACGAATCAGGCGAATTTATTTGTGCAGCTCACCAAGCCTGTAATTTAAATGCTAAATCACCCGATTTTATTCCATGTTATATACATAATTTCGCAGGGTACGATTCCCATTTTATTGTGCAAGCTTTGGGGAAATGCAAAAGAAAAATACATTGCATCGCCAATTCCTCTGAAAAATTTATGACAATTAGTATTGGTAAAATTAGGTTTTTAGATAGTTTTAAGTTCATGAATGCTTCATTAGATTCACTTGTAAAAAATTTGTCAGAAAGTACTGAATTGGAAACGAAATTTAAAAGGATGTACACTGTATTCAGAACACCTGAACAGCACCGGCTTTTAATCAAAAAGGGTGTGTATCCATACACTTATTTTGATTGTGCTGAAAAGTTCAATGAAACGTGTCTTCCTCCCATAGAAGCATTCCACAATGATTTGAACGATTCACCATTGGATCCTGCTGAATATGAACATGCACAGAAGGTGTGGAAAGCGTGTAATATTTCCTCTCTTGGCGAATATCACGATCTATACCTTCTAACGGATGTTCTGCTTTTGGCCGATGTTTTTGAGGATATGCGCTCATCATTATTCGACAAATATGGATTGGATGCTATCCACTTTCTCTCATTGGCACATTTCTCATGGAATTGCATGCTAAAATACACACAGGTGGAGCTTGGTTTGATTCGGGACATTGATATTCATCTTATGATTGAGGGTGCAGTGAGAGGAGGATTATCGGTCATTCCGCATAGGTTCGCTGAAGCGAACAACCCATATATGTCGAATTATGATGAGAGTAAACCTACTAATTACCTTGTTTACCTGGATGCTAACAATTTATATGGATACGCAATGTGCGAACCTCTCCCGAGCGGAAATTTTAAATTTTTGAATGAAAATGAAATCGCACAAGTAGATTTTTTAAACTTGAGTGCCGATTCAGAAATTGGCTACATTCTGGAGGTTGATATGCAGTATCCACAATACTTACACGATTCTCACAATCAGTTTCCCCTTGCCCCCACAAAAGAAGCAGCCCCCCTTCACCTGATGTCTGAATATCAAAAACACGATTCACAAAAATCATCAACAAAACTCCTTGCAACACTTTATGATAGAACAAAATATGTAATTCATTATCGCAATCTCCAGCTTTACACTCAGTTGGGTATGCGTTTAACGAAGATTCATAGGGTAATTAGTTTTACACAGTCCCGTTGGCTACAACCTTACATTCAATTCAATACGGAATGTAGGCGAAATGCCAGGAATAAATTTGAAGTTCAGAACTTTAAAAATTTATCGAATATAATATACGGAAAATCTCTCCAGGGTAATCGACACCATTGCACCGTAAATCTCATAACAGATGAGAGAAAATTGGATAAATATGTTTCCAGGCCATTGTGTAAACGCTGGGTGATTTTTGATGAAAATGTAATTGGGGTGTTTTCAAGAAAATCTGAAATATGCTTGAACAAACCCATCTTTGCAGGATTCACCATTTTGGAATTGAGTAAACACCTAATGTTTGATTTCCACTACAACAAAATTTTGAACATATATCGTCCTGAAAATGTGAATCTATTAATGTCGGATACAGATAGTCTTTTCTATGAAATAAAAACTGAGGATGTGTACCAGGATATTAGGAATAATTTGACGTGGTTTGACACATCTGATTACCCAACCACTCACAAATGTTATAGTCTTGTAAATAAAAAAGTGGTTGGGAAATTTAAAGATGAGACAAATTCAAAAATTATCACACATTTTGCTGGCTTACGGCCCAAAATGTATAGTTTTAAATATGTAGATGATGAGAATGAATTGTATAAAAACGTAGCTAAGGGTGTAAAGAAATCTGTTAAAGATCGCTGTCTAACATATGATTTGTACAAAAAATGTTTATTCGAAAGAAGCACACATTACGAGAGGTTCAATATGATAAGGAGCTATTGTCATAAAGTATATCAGATTGCATGTGCAAAAACAGCGCTCTCATGCTATGATGATAAAAGATACATCATGCCCAATTCGGTTGACACCTTGGCATGGGGTCATTATAGAATCCCCCAAGTTGAAGAAGGAGAAGAAAAAGGAGAAGAAGAAGAAGAAGAAGTAGTAGAAGAAGAACCTTCCTCTCAAAGTGTGAGACGGTGAGTGAGGAGAGGAGAAGTGAGGCGTGCTGCTTCACAAAAAGAGGGTGGCTAAAAATAGATTACCCACGCGACGCGTGGACGCGTGCCGAGGCAGTTGAGATATATCACACGTGTGTGATGTCGACAAAAATGAATGAACTTAGACATAGATTAGCACAAGAATTGCATTCTGTGCCAAGAGTACATTTTAATAGGAGAAAATATGAGATTAAAAGTGAGGTGGATCTGCTTCAGGCAGATTTAATTGATATGAGCTCGCTGGCGAGAGATAATTCAAATTTTACTTTTATTTTAGCTGTAATTAACTGTTTTTCTAAATATGCTTATTGTGTGCCAATAAAATCCAAAAGTGCCGGCTCTGTGTATGCTGCGCTTGAGCCTATTATTCGTAAAAATAAAAATGTTAAATTTTTTCAGACAGACCAAGGTACCGAATTTTTTAATACAAAAGTAAAAGCATTATTGGATAGGTATAATATTAAACATTACCATGTTTTTAGTGAGAAAAAAGCTGCAATAGTCGAACGTTTTATTAGAACTATTAAATCAAAAATCTATAAATATTTAACGCAGCATGGAACAAAACGATGGGTGGGAGCATTACCAACAATGGTTAAAGAGTATAATAATGCTTTCCACAGAACAATTCAAATGCGGCCATCTGATGTTCGCAAAAAACATCGAAATCATATAATAGCATCGCTTAATAAGGCGGCCAATGAGAACTTGCGTTTGAAATCTAAACGAATAAAACCGAAATTTAAATTGGGCGATGTTGTACGCATTAGTAAGTACAGACAGGTTTTCGACAAATCGTATAATATTAATTGGAGTGGGGAATTATTTATAATTCATTCAGTCTATCCGACTAAGCCACCTACTTACATCTTGCGTGATTTGAAAGGGGAAATAATTTCTGGCCGTTTCTACGAAGAAGAAATGAAAAAAACAAAGCTGGATGAGGAGGAGCAGAAAGTTTATTTAGTAGAGAAAATTATAAGGAAAAATAAAGATAAAATATTGGTTAAATGGTTAGGTTTCAGCGAACCTACATGGATCGAGAGAAAGAATTTACTAGGTTAAGAACTGTATTGTAAATACTATGTATTATATTGTAAATACTATGTATTATATTGTAAATAAGCGAAATGTTGTATATTGGAAAAGAGCTGAAAAATATTATCAATAAATTGATATAATATGTTGAAGCATGTGTTTTATTCAGTTATCCATTGACTATCATAGTGATACAATGGTAAAGGATACGACCATACCCATCATCAATTTTGATGAGGTTATTACAGGTAAACCGAACATTGGCAAGAGTAAAAATGGTAGTTTATTACCGCATAATGCACGCATTATCCTGATTGGAAGATCCAACAGTGGTAAGACAAATACGTTATTGAATTTGATTTTCAATAAAAACGGATTGAAATTTAAACATTTATACTTATTTAGTAATTCTTTGTATCAAGATAAATATGAATTTTTGAAAAAGGTGTTTTCAAAGATAAAATGTGTTACTTTTCATTTATCAGACAATACTGATATGATAAAGCATCCCAACAAAGTTGAGAGAAACTCTCTTGTCATTTTTGATGATTTACAATTAAGCAATGTACCTCAAATTCGTAATTACTTTACAATGGGTAGACATCGCGAAATTGACACAGCCTACTTGGTACAAAGTTACGGATCTATTAAAAAACATCACATCCGAGATAACGCAAACATGCTAATTATTTTTAAACTTGATCAATTAAATTTGAAATTAATTTATAGGGATTTTGTAGGGGAAGATATGAGTTTCAGTGAGTTTAGAAAACTATGTTGGGAGGTGTGGTCAAAAGGTGCTCACAAATTTGTTTCTATTTTTACTGAATGTAAGGCTGAAAATGGAAGATACAGAGAGCAATTGGATAAATTCATAAAGATTCCTTTGCAATGAGGTAACTTCGGTGTTTGCACGTTTTTTGTTCATTCAACGTCGCGGCATTAATGGAGAAAGTTAATATGCGTAAGAAACGCGGTCGTGCTGCTCCTACCGCAGTATCATCTGTTGGGGAGAGAAGCAGTTTAATAGATAGAATAAAAAAATTGAGAAAAACTATAATTGAAAAACACAGAAATTTATTGGGTTTTCAAACACAGAGTGAAGAATTTAATCGTAAAAGGTTGGAACCAATAATTACTCCATTAATTGAACTCAAAAAGAGCACAATCTCTGCCAATGAAACAGTAAAGCGCGAAAAAGAACACAAGGTTGAACCGTTGGTAACGGAGAAGGAGAAGGAGGAGGAGGAGGAGGTGGAGGAGAAGGAGGAGGATGGGGAGGAAGATGTAAATATTTCTGCTAATGATAAATCTGCTTTCTTTGATTCGACTTTGAATATTACTAACCGTCGCACTCGAATAGAAGAAATTTTAGACAACTATTTAGGTGTGTTTCATAACGAGAAATTAGATAATTCTATTCCTTATGGTATACGTTTTGATCATAAACAAAATTTATATTTTATCGGCGATGAGCCCGTAAGTTTTGATGATGTTTTTATAACTGTCGGCGAACAAAGGTTTAGAATGACTCATGGTTTGTTGGAGCTATTGTTTAACAGTAGGCCAAATTCAAATCTCTACAATAACAAAGATTTGGCGAAATATAAAAAAATATTATCACTGACATCTGTACATATTAATAACCAGGGTTACGTAATTCGCAATTCTGGTAAAAAATCTCAAATTATACAGAAACTTTTTCCACCCAAAAAACGTTCAAAGTATGGGAAGGGATTATTGAATTTTGTTAGAAATAAATCACGTGATAGAAACTACATATTCTGGGATGATGTTAACGAACTAGTCGAACGGTTATTTATTTTAATGGGTTCAAAAAATGCAGGAAATTCAGCTCACGATATTGAAATCGATTCAATATTACAAGAACTGCGAGAAGCTAACTTTATACAGTAAAAAAGCGAGGACAGGCCGTGTTGGCAGGAAGCTGTTCGGTAGAGCGAAAGAGGAGAGAAAGAAATATGAGAGAGATGAGGCTGGGTGAAACCGGCTGTTGCGAAAGAGTATGTTAGAAGAAATGCGGAGTGGGCGCCCCCTCACCCCTCTGCGAAACATCGTGTAAAGTGAGAATAGCCGACTAAAGACATGAGCTGGGGTGGTGACGTCAGTGCTGCCAGCGCGAGTCATCTTGACAAGCGTCACAAATCGGACCGTTGGAACCTCTCCGCTAAAGCGGGTGTACTGAGGTGTTGATAATTAATTTCGACATTCGAACAATGAACACCGATCGATTCGGTAGGATGCATACAGTGCATGCGAAGCAATTAGAGGAGTTAAAAAAATTAGTAGCGAATTTTGACAAGTTGAAATTTGAATTGAGTGAGTTGAAGAAAGCTGTTTTAACTAGAACAGAATTTAACAATGAAAGAAGCCAACTTGTGTCGTTTGAAAATCTCAATAGTGGATTAAGTATAATTAACAATGTGTTGGAAAAACGCATGCATGATTTAGAACAGGTTGTTTTAACTAGGAGAGAATTTGAGCAGGAGAAGGCTAGTGTGCTGGTGAGTAGACATACCCTCAATAATGAGATGAAAATTATTAGCAAAGAGGCAAAGGCAGAAAGAGATAAACTACTCACTCGAGATGAATTCAATAGGGAAAATTTACTCACTAAAAAAGAGTTTATAATTGAAAAAGCAGGATTCATCTCATATGAACAACTTAACACAGCTGTAAAAATATCACAGGACCTATTAATGGATTATGTGCATAATAATCGAGATTTCAAGAGGCATTTAAATGATCTGATGTATAGATATGCCTATTATTTGATAGAAAAATGTGTAATGGCTGCCAGAACGTTTGATTATAAAGAGTTGGAGGGACGAGGACTATTGCCAGAACATACTGTCAGCGAATTTCTTCGGCTTATTGGGATGGATGAGCCGACGATAAAATATGATAGTAGTTTGTTTTTACCTCCTCAACAAGAACGCCTATTACAACGCTATCAATCTAGGAATCGGGGAGTGTAGAAGCATCCTATTTCTGTGTACAGCCCCCCACCTGCTAGGCACGTGTTGCGACCGTTAAATTCTAAGGTTAATGACCTGAGAGCACGTCTCTCTCACACACACACATAAAACTTGTGCACGTGTTCTGCTTTTAAACGTTATGAAATAGTTTTTCACAGCAGGGGGCGGAAGTATTATTAATATCTGAAGCACTGTCCGGGGGTGGGGGGCAGGGGGGTATATTAACACTGCACGTGCGAAAGAGAGGGCTTTGAGAATCACAGCAGGAGGTGGCAAGTGTGCAGATGCAATTAATAGCTAAATCTGGCGGCGGGGGGCGGGGGGTTACGGATAAGAGCAAATATAGATATAGTAATTGCAAGCAGGTATATATAGATATACAATTGCAAGCATGTATATATAGATATAAAGCTGTATGTTCTATATTTATTGGGAACCTTCTGTGAGAGGTGGGGTCAGGGGGGATAGGTCCTCTCTCATTGGTGCTTGCGGGGGGTCCCCCTTTAATCTATTGGGAATAAAGTGGGGGCACATAGGGAAGGGGGTATGTGACCTTAAAAACAAAATGGCTGACTGCGACAGGGGGGAAGGGGTGGGTGTTTACAAAATGTCTGACCTGTGGGAGGGGGAAGGGGGGTGGCCACGCCCTCCTGTCTTCTGATTGGTCGCATCAGAAGTCCCCTTATTACCTACTTGGCTATTTTAGGTTTCACTTTATTTTTTGGGTGAGTTTTTTGAAAAATCAGTAATTAATTATTTTGCAGGAAAAAGAGCTCATTGAACTGCCGCGATTCTATCATTTAATCAGGCTATAAGGAGAAAGATTTAACAACATTTTGGATGGTGACGAGGATAGAATATCCAACAATATCCGTAATTGCGATGAGATTTCTGATGGTATTCACCACACAGGGGCGTATTCAAGGGGGGAGGGTCCCTGGGTCCGGACCCCCCCCCCCCCCCCATTTGAGATGACTAAGCACTAGATAGAATGCTTTTTTGCTGTAGGAAAGGTTCTTAAGAATAATTCTATACCAGTGATAATAATTCTAGAGAACAAAATTTAATCTAGACGGAATTAATGTACAATATTGGAGTGTTGAGAACTGAGCATCGCGGCTGTCATTGTATCCATTATTGTGGCATGTTTAGACTATCTTTATACGATAGAGGAGAGAACTTTAATGTATGGTACATTATCGAGAAAGAGTGGGTTAGAATTTCATGATAAAACTGAGAGAAGTCATTAGTCTAGAAGTAGAAAAAACGTATTATAGTAGCATAGCTCGCAAATGTTGACATTGTGAATTCTTTTTCCATGATAAAATAACAAAATGATTTTATAGTCTTCCATTTGAGCTTTTCAACTGTCCAGAAGCTCAGTTTCTGCGTGGATCACGGTCGGTGTTGAAGTAAAATTAATAATTTCGTTCTCGGTCCTGGTACAATGCCATACAATCTTGCATTTATACAAGTTTTAATAGAGAATAAAATAATTGCTGCCATTTAATATTAGTTTTTAATTTTTCAATTATTGGATTTTTGATTTTTCGTTTCAAGTTTGTTTTGGCTGAAAAAAGAAAATTCATCCATTACTTTCACGCAAAAACAGCTAAAACATTAATAATTAAAGAAACATTGACTTCATCCTCAAACAGAAGTTGTGATAGTTCAGAAATCAATCAGGTGTGGGATTTCTTCATTTGTTGAAACAAATTAATTGAATCCAATCTCAGGGACTTGACTGATAATTTCTTTGAGAAGTTCATGAGTCTTGCTGGTGAGATTTGGTAAGAACATATAAATTTAAAGATTTAACACCATTTTCTGCAAATAATAAATTGAAAACGATATTGATTTTCCCAATATTGGATGATGCACACACAATTCAAAAGTACACTGTGTCTCATTTGTTGGTTGCTTTCAGTTCTCATTTAAATACTTATCAAAGTTGATCAGTGGTAGTTTTGATATGTGCTGTTTCAAGTTCATTTTTCAATACAGTGACAATATGATTATTTTTTCAGACAACACTATTATTATCAATCCATGAATCGTATTTCGAATCAGAGCCCAACCATTTCACATACAATTTGTTACCTTTCTTCTCTAGTACCCTCTCAATAAGATACACATCAGGGTACTTGGTTTCTTCACTTCATACTCATAGAATGCACCCTTTTAATGTATTGTTGTCTTCACCTTTCATCTCATATGGGATGGGTGTCGAAAAATATGTTTTCTTTTTAAAAACGTGGAGTTTGGAAATTGTAAAATGGGTTTAGCAACTTTTTAATATCATAAAAAAACATTAGTATTGTGTAATAAGTAGTACAGTATAATACTTAATTAATAAATTGAAATAGGTTGAAATTTGTGAACTACGGCTGCTGTGATACTTGCTGTAGTTACAAAGTGAATAAAAGTTTTAGGATTTGAATGCAGGGGGGGGGGGGGGGTCAGTCCAGTCAAAGAGTTTTGTATGCTGGTGAAGTGGACCCCCCTTGAAAAATTTCTGGATACGCTTATGTCACCACCATATGAACGCACTTTTTTTAATTTTCGCTTTCATAAAAAACAAATACGGAAATCAACTGAAGGTTGAAAGTGACTTGAGATTAAAAATACCTTCATTCAACCCTGACATTGACGTTTTAGTGCAAACGAAAAAGTCTCGAATACCTCATTAATCCTTACTTTGAAACAGCAATTTGACTTATTAAAAGGTTGTGATAACAACTTTCTTAACTGTAATCATATCAAAGTCGTATTAATATATTTTGATTAAAGAATTAAAATGGTCTTCGAGTAAGCCTACTTTTATAATATTCTAGTTCTTTTTCTCACCTATATAGGAACATTTGTTAGTGAGTAAGAAATCACTTGTTGCATATATTGCAAGCATAGTGGAAAGTGGGAGAATACCGTGCACCCCATTTTTGAATCTTCTGGTAGTAGTTAGTAGCACGTGATGACATTCCACAATAATTGCTTTAATGGGAGGGAGACGCTTCGATACGCAACACACACCACCACATACAGCAGCCGGCTGTGACGTCATATTACAAATAATCTAGAAAAATCTATTACTCCGTTGGGGTTGATGTATTAAATTAATAATTCAACTGGGCACACAACTCAATATAATTGAAACTTATTATAGATACTACTAAGCACATACATACCAGAGTAAGTTGAGTTACCCTACCACTAGTAGTTCTGTGAAGAGAAGTCCTCACGCAATAAACCCTTCAAATATCTGAAAGATATTTCGCAAAATTTTACTCATTGTCCACTTCATATTAGGGGGAGAACAGGACAGGGGAGCTGATTTTTTTGAGCATTTTGTTATCTTTAACCTTGGTGAGAACAGAGAAATTGATGAATCTTAGTTATCGTTTCCAATGTATAAGCGAAAAACCAAAAAATTGTACCCTTTTTAAACCTGACTTGAGTTTTTTACTTTTGTAGTTATGGTTTCCAAGTTCTCTTCAAAATCGTTTAAAAACCTTATTAAAAAAAACCTAAATCTTATTATTTTGCATATTATGTAATACAATAGGACTATGTGCATTACTAACCATGCTCAAATGCGTTTAGAATGCACAAATTCAAGTGTAACTTTCAAACATTTCCTGGGGGGGGGGGGGGGACCCCTCAACCCAGCTTTTGCTGGGAGGTAAACCATACCCCCAGAGCCCCCGGTAAGTTACAGCTCCGGTACTTCTCAATTCAGAAATTAAGCCTTGCTCTGGCATGTATGTACATTAGTAGTAACATTGTCTCAAATAACCGGTCTATGCTGATGTGTCATTAACCGAGTTACAGCCAATTAATTTTCGTTGACCCAAAATTTAATTGGCTATAACTTTTTTCTGAAAGCAGCAGAAACTTTACTTTTCATGGCATTGAGTAGCAGAAATTCAACTGAAAATCTTGACATACATTGAATTGAAATTTTTGAAGTGGGTGGGGCTGGTTAGAAATAACATTGGTTTAAATGGCAAAATAGTTTTTGCTACATCTTTTTTCCTGGTGTAGCTACGGCTATGCTGTTAGTGTCATTCGATAGCCACTGTTTAGCAGTAAAGATTGACACATAGCCCGTTATTGTAACGTGTATATTAACCGAGTTACAGCCAATTAATTTTCATTAACCCAAAACTTGAATGGGCTATAGCTTTTTTTCTAAAAGCAGCAGAAACTTTATTTTTACGGCATTAAATAGCAGAAACTCAGCAGAAACTATTGATATGTGCTTTATTAAGTTTTGCGAAGTGGGTGGGGCAGCGTGATTCTGGCCCCACCCAGTAATTAACTTTTTTAAAGTTGAATAACTTTTTTCGTGAAAACAGCAGAAAATTTATTTTTGCGGCATTAAATAGCAGAAACTCTGAAGAATCTCATGATATAGAACTTATAGTTTCTGCCGATTTGGGTGGGGCCAGCTTCACGACGGTGGGTGACCGAGGCCAATGACCTCACACACAACGCTGCGATTGTGCTAGGAGTGATGAGTAACATTTTGTCTAAAATAGCCTATTTACTATTGGCGAGCCGCTTAGCGCAGTTGGTTGGTGCATCACAACTTCAGCTTGCTGTCGTTTCAGCGGTCGTGGGTTCGAATCCCGCTCCTGGCATCTTTTTGTTGTCATTCACCTCATCCACCTCCATCCAACCCATGCACAAGTCTCGGCTCATGTGGGCATCATCAGTAATAAAAAAAACTAATATAATATAAAAGAACAATATACTACTAAATACTAGTATTAACTAGAAGTAGATCTACTAGAAAATACTGCTAATGATAGTATTTTCAGCGAATCTGTCCAGGGTCGAGTAATTAACAAACTATAGTCCCTGTAATGTAAGCATTATTTTCATTTTTTTTTTTTATTTAATATGAGCTCATTAAGATGGTGTCCCATACAGGTCTCTAGGGGCACCTTAGATGATATTTAATTTTTTATTTCTCATTTTCCACTAATACTTTTTGTAAGTTGTAATTTCAATTTGTTTTATTTTTTTATTTGTTTAGTATAATAGTTCCAAACCGCCGTATTTAGTTGAGTTATTTAGTGACATTTGATTTATTGATATTATATCTTCAAACATTGGCGTAGTGCCGGGGGGGGGGGGGGGTTCCAGGTTACTAGCCCCCCCCCCTTGAGCCTGTAAAAGAGGCCCCAAAAACCGAGGCATCAATAAAAAGCCGATAATATCGGTTAATAGAGGTAAAAAATGTTTTCATACGTGAAGAGTAAAAATTAGTGTTACAGCTAGAAAAAATGCTATAGTTTAAAAAAATACCTGTAGTCTAGACCTAGATGCATTGTAATAGAAAATAAAGTGTAATAAAAAATAATGAAATAAACGTATGGCTTTTATTGGTCGGGAGCCCATGGGTAGTTCCACCTCACCGTTTGAGCCATGTTATGGGGAACATGGTAAACCTACTACTTTATATGGGTTCCGAACTACAGGGTAGGTGATAATAAAGCTAATAAAATGTAAAACTAAAGTTATAATATAACTTGGCGGGCCGCTTAGCGCAGTTGGTTGAGGCGTCGCAACTTCAGCTTGCTGTCGTTTCAGCGGTCGTAAGTTCGAATCCCGCTCCTCCTGGGATCTGGCATCTATGTGTCATCATTCACCTCATTACTTACGCACAAGTCTCGGACTCATGTGGGCATCATCAGCAATAAAAAAAAACTTTTTCTAAAAATATAAAATAACTACTATAGAAAAAAAACAGTAAACACAGTTTAACTGAGTTTCACCAACTAATCAAGCAAATAAGTTTCAATCCTACTACTACTACTACTACTACTACTACTACTACTACTACTACTACTACTACTATAACGTTGTATATACTGTAGCATTATACTACAACAAAATACGTACCCAAATATCCAATCTACTTGGATTTAGTCGGACAGCTGACACAATTTCATTCGGAGGAAGATTTCTATGTTGATTTGACTGTGAATTGCAGCACGGCATCTCTCAGCTAATGCAATACTAAACAAAGAGGACCGTAGATGTTGCACCTACTTCCGGTATTACTTCCGGCTTGCAATCAGAAATGTACAGGAAATTTCGGTGTTTGTTCTTTTTGGACAGCCCGTGTAGAATGTAAGTAGGCCGTGGACTGAAGAAGGCCACATGGGGAGAAGAAGAGGAAAAATAAGAGGACGAGGAGGAGAAAGGAGAGGAGAACGTAAAGAAGAAGGAGGAAGAGGTGAATGAGGATTTAGGATATACGCGTTGTGCCAAGCGCTGTGTAAATTGGAAGGCTCTTCCTTAAATGAGACAATAAACCAGCCTTTTCCCCTGGGCTTAGCCCACTATCCTTTGTACCCCTTTTCTAATTCATTCTTTGCTACTCTTTCCCCAACCCCCCCCCCCCCCCCTACATGGTAACAGGTGAACCTTTTACTCCTTCCTTACATTTGCTTATTTTTCTTGTTGCTCCTTTTCGTCTTCCTATTTATTCCCAATGGTTTTTCTCCATATTCTACTCCTCCATCATTTTCTTCCTATTGTTTTCTCTTCTATTCCTAATTTTTCTTCTCCTTTTTTTCTTTTCCTCCTCTTTTTCCTTCTTTTCCTCCTCCTTTTCCTCCTCCTTTTTCTCCTCCTTTTCCTACTCCTTTTCCTCCCTTCTTTTCCTTTTCCTCCTCCTTTTCCTTCCTTCTTTTCCTTTTCCTTTTCCTCCTCCTTTTCCTTTTTTTCCTCATCCTTTCCTTCTTTTCCTCCCCCGTTTCACCTCCTTTTCCTTCTTTTCCTCCTCCTTACTTTTTCTTATCTTCTCTCTCTTTATCATTTTCATCTTCATCTTTTTACTTTTCCTGTTTCTCCTTCTCCATCCTTTTTTTAATCTTCTTCTCCTTGTTCCTACGCCTCTTTTCTCTTCTTCCCCATCTTGGTTTTTCCCTTATGCTTGCCTCCCTGATTTTTCTCCTTCTTCTTCTCCTAGTTTACTTCCTTCTTTTTTCTTTGAAATTTTCTCCCTCATTCTCATCTTTCTCTTTTTTCAGATAGTGTTCTCCTCATTCCTTTTTATCTGCATCTAATTCTTTTTCTTTATCCCTGTTTTTCTTCCTTTTTTACTACTACTACTACTACTCCTCCTCCTCCACCTTTTGATCTACTATTCTCCTTATTTTTCAACTACTAATCCTTATTATTCGTCTTTTGGTTTTTTCCCTTCTCCTTCTTCTTCTCCTCCTCTTCCTTCTACTCCCTCCTCCCCCTTCTCCTTCTTATCATCTTCCTCTTACTCCTCCACCACCTCCACCACCTCCTCCACTCCTTAACCTCCTCCTCTTCCTCCTCCTTCTCCTTCTCTTTTTTATTTTTGTTACTTTTATATTATTTCTATTTTCCTTCTTTCTTTCTCCTTTGTCTCTTTTCCACTCCTCCTCATAGTGCTTGTTCCTCATTTTTCTTCTACTATCTTGAAATTAAATCCCGCTCACTCCTGTACGCACATAATCGCGATGAGGCTACTCACTCCTGGGAATTTGCCTGGAAATTGATCTGCAGCCACCCTCAAACAGTATGACATCTAATCCCTTGAGTTATCATCGGAAATATTTTCCTCGCTACAGAACTTCGTGTCAAACTTAATATTAACATTTAGAATTAATTAGGCTACTAGGAGTTAAACAATGTGGCATACATCTATACCCTGTTGCATAAAAAATTACAATGTTTTTTTCTAGCTCTGTTATTTTTATTTACTATAAAATCTTTTGGAATTTTCGACTTATACATTCTACAAGTGAGTACTTATACATTGTTTAACTTGAACAGTGGAGTGGCCGTAGCCGAGTGGGTTAAGTGCTGGTTTGCTAGCCCAAAGGTCCCAGTTCTGACCGAAAGACTTTACCTCAGGCCACTCCCGTGTTTCGGAGGACACGTTAAGCTGTCGGTCCCGGCTGCCTAAAAACAGTCGTTAAGTCACGTCAGAGGCCCTGAACTTATTCAGGTGCGACCTGATAACTCTGACACCAGACCTGAGCCAGCCAGGTCACACGATATTATTATTATTACGTGAACAGGGTTTTACTTGTTCATTGTTTAACTTGTGCATTGTTTTACTTGTACATTGCTTTACTTGTACATTGTTCCTGTATTTTGTAAATTATTACGCAACGAGCTCTAGGCCTCCGTACAAAAACACTTTTACGATACATTCACATCATCTAAATAAGCAATTAATAATTCATAATATGTATTATTTTACAATCTGAAGTCAATTGAATTGACTCAATATTTTGCTGAATTTAAAAATAACGAAAACCAATGGTTAAGTGTTCAGAATGGAATATTTTTAGTCCAAACCTCACCTTTTCATGTAAATGCATCATTTGGAATCTCATTCCATTAGTTCTACTCATAAAATCACTGTTAATATTTCATACACAATATAAATAGTATCAACCAGGTCTATGAGAATGAATGAATGGATATTTATTTGCCAAAAAAGAAAGTGATGGTGAGACTATTGTTTGTAAGCACAAATTTAAAAAAATTGTAAATTTATCATGAATGAAGTAATCTAATCTAAAACAGTCCTGATAACTTTATTGATAACAACTCAATAACTTACTTGAAGAGTTCTTTTAGAATAGAGCTAGGAAAACTCAAAAGTATCAGGGAAAAACGCATTATTTTTTTGTAGATTACGTCTTAGAGACTCCAGTTATGGAGTATAATACAAGTCAGATTAACAATTATACAATCTTATACACTAGTTACTATAATTACATATCAATTAGTTAAGGTGAGGCTAATTTTGATGTGAAAGGAACTCTTGTACACCATAAAAAGCTTTATCAACTAAATATTTTTTCAATTGTTTTTCAAATCGTTCTATACTTTGAAGACTCTTTAAAAACTGCGGTAGCTTGTTGTAGATTTTCCTACCAATGTAACTAGGTTTTTGTTTTAATAAGCTACTATTGTGACATTATAAGACCAAACAAGATCAAGATCGAATTGAAGTCGTTTCTGTGTAATTTTGGAATGTAAGAGTATTGTAGTGAGAATTGAGAGAAAGAAGTGGTTCTCGGTGTTATCTGCTATGTAAATGTTTACTTCTAAGCAATTAATTACTCTGCTTTTGACACTTTTATGGTGTTTACTTGGACCTTTGTAGAATGTTGTAGTTGTTTGATTAGAAATTAATGGAGTCTTATCGAATATTGTGGAAAGTGTGAAGGTCCTTCATTGTTTATTTTAGAAATCGGTAGAAGTTGACAGAAAAATCGAGAGATATCTCAATTATGAAAAATTATATAAATAGAGGGAGACTTTTGTAAATTAGTTCAGTCTTGTTTGAAATTCGTCGTGATACACAAGTTGTGACAGTTCTATCTATTGTGTCTATATAGTGATAATTCTTTCTATCAACGTTCCCGTTCCCGTTAATACAGACAGTGCAATCCCGTTGGCGCTATTACATACCATTTAATGAACTTTCGTTGTCTGTAGTGATAATTCTTTTGACAGTTCTATAGTGATAATTCTTTTACCAATTACTGTATTACGGACTTGTGCTACGTAAGTTGATTGTTCTTCCTCGACGTTTCTTTCTGAATATTATTGGACAGTTATTATTTAATATTAGATCGGCCTTTTAACTTTTAGTGATTGATTTTTGACCTTTTATTGAAAGCTCTTTATTTGTTGAACAATATCGATTTATCTGTTTTCAATTGCTTATTTTTCTGTAAGACATTACTGATTAGTGAGTGTTGTGATTATTTGTGTAAATAAAGTGCGAGTGATAAATTTAAGTGTCGCCAGCGTTATTTTGGACATAGAACCCGTAACAGTATTATTTGGGAAAGTGAATCAAATTCCATAACAGGAAATATGATCGATAAAGCTCTACAGGCCGTACTTAAGTTTGAGTACTTACTTTGGAACTGGAGTGATGGACTAATTACTAACTGGAAACTGGCACTTCAAAGCAATAGTGCTAACTTCTATTACCTCAAGAAATTTGCAAAAGGGTCACTAATTTCTAAAGGACACCTTCCGTGAACTAAGATCAAGAAGACGAACTTACTCTGAGACTTGTGCTACCCTTTTAGCATAGCCCACCAAAGACCACTCACTCATATATTCAGAGCTGAGGTCACTCAAGCCTATAAACTTATTGGAGTGAGGCGGAATATTTTGTAGGGGTACTTCTGAGTAATTTATTCACTTCATTTGAAACTTTGAAACACGTACAATCGTGGAGGAACGTTCTCCAACTATATAACACCAAACCTCTATGAAATATGACGACTGGTAGCGCAGTTGGTTGTAGCGCGTGTCTATGATAAGATAAGGCTCTGGCTGGCTTCGTTTCCTGCAGCCTTGGGTTCGAATCTCATTTAGCTAGTGATGTTTCTCATCATTCACCCTCATTATAATACAAGAAGCCGAGGAGATTATCACTTGGTAAGTCACAATTGTAACTTATTTAAACTAAAACCTAGTTATATTGGTAGGAAATTCTACAACAAGCTATACCGCAGTTTTTAAAGAGTCTTAAAAATATAGAAATATTTGAAAAACAATTGAAAAAATATTTATTTCAGCTTTTTATAGTGTTCAAGGATTCCTTTCATATCAAAATCAAGCCTCACTTCAACTAATTGATATAGTAATTATTATAGTAACTAGTGAAACGATAGTATAATTGTTGTTAATCTGAATTGCCTTATACTCCTTAACTGGAGTCTCCAAGACGTAATCTACAAAAAAAAAATTACCCACGCACAAGTCTTCAGACTCATGTGGGCATCATCCGCAATATATAAACTTCCATAAAATAAAAAGTGATAGTCGTGAACAGGTATCTGTTCAATCATATTAGATAAGCAAATAGTTGCTATCAGATAGAAACAATAATAGTATCAGAAAGAGATATCTGCGTTCTGCTGGGCCCTCTCTGTAAGGGTGACCAATTGGATTGACCAGCAAAAATGCCTCTGCTCTCTGCTGTAAATTCACTTTCCGGTGGTTCGAAACTCACCTAAAATTGTAGGTCAGTTTCTATACAGTTTGAGGTGGGTTCTGAACCACCGGGAAGTGATTTTACAGCAAAGAATAGTTTTTTGTTTGGCAAAATACTGCTGGTCTTTTCTGCTTCCACCTTTACGATTTCAAACTTCGGGGTCGGTAGGGAGTGAATCCCATGTGGAATTGGCATTGGTTTTTATGGGCGGATGTCTTTCCTGACGCCAACAAGCTGTGAGGGGAGTGAAATAGGTAGTCCAATAGACGTCATATCAAAAGGACCAACATTGATAGAGAGATCTGAATCGAAATATTCATGATTATAAATAATGAATATGAAGCAAGCAATCTACACAATAACGAATTAACCCAATAAAAGCAAAGTGAAGCACATAGATTTACAATAAAGAATCTCTCTTAGAATCAGATAAGATCAGACGCTGTAAAGCTTGTCACGGTGCAAAATTCACCAGCCCACTTTTCCAATAATCACCTCAACAATAACAAGGTATAAATTTGTAAAAATAATACTCACTCAAAACCATCTATCATATTATCTTATTTTACTTAGTTGCACAATCATTTGCCAAATTCGTTATAAAACAGCATCCTACAATGGGCTGAAATAAGAAATGTTGTTTACGTTACTTGAAAGGTTAGCTTGTCAATTATCTTGATAAAACCGGCTTATCAAACAGCTGTTACCGGTTAATAATGTCACTTTCCTTTTTGCTAAAATATTCGTATTGTAATTTATTTCTTGTATTTATGTTATTCGATCAACTTGGTAAATCTGCTTATGCTCATCCTGATAATTATTAATTTCTTTAATTTAATTATTATTTCCTTCAATTTTCATTTTATTAATTTTCTTGCATATGGTACACCGTATTTGAAATCGGGTGTAGGCTCCTCATTGGAGGAAATTAAATTCTTGCACTGCGATTGGCGGATTTATCGCATGACGCAGCCCTTCTTCAGGTACTGTAACCAGAGCTTGAAGAAGGAGAGACCCATTTTGGCAAGCTGAGGAGGAGGTTCGTTTTTTATACCTCTCCTACTAAAAGTTTTTTAAAAGTTTAAAGTTACCATTCTAGTCAGTTTTAATGTTACATGTGTTTGTTCCCATATCGTTTCAAAAGTACTAATATCCAGATTGTCAATAACGAACTGTTACCTCACAAAAGATTAAAAACTCGCGATCCAGACATGCTGACCGAGGCCCAAGATGTCCAAGGAGGAAGCGACGCCAATTCCAATTGAGTGCCAATAAAAATTTATCTCTTCGAGTGCGCGAGAATTGGGCCCAATCAAATAAAAGAAAGTTTGGTATGTGAAATTTTTACTATTCAGTTGAGGATATTTAATTAATTGACATATCACTTGTACATGCGATTGAAACAAGCTCTCGTAATTGTTTCGCCCTTAGGACAAAAGCCTAATTGCTCTAAAATAATTCAATTTCAAATTCAATTTTTTATAAAAAGCTCAACTATTATTCATACACATTTTTTGTTCAACAAGTAATTTCCGATTTTGTGCAAATATTTCATTCAAATTTTAAAATAAATCACATAGTAATTTCAACTAAAGTTCATATTTTAATTTCCTACTCGACTCTGGTTGTTTAATAATTTAATTCACATATCCAACAGCCGGCTCCGCCGAGTTGAGTTGGTCATTTATCAACCATCGCATGCCCTTGATAGAGGACATGCGTGTTGGTGCAACATCTACTCATGTTTTAGATTGTATGTGACTGGATATATTTGTGGCTTTTTCACCTCATTGGCGTGAGTTGTTGGGAGAGTGTAATAAGGAAGTGTTACACATTTTTATACGGCTCTCGTTCGTGAGGGGAAATTAGCTTGGAGTATAATAATTTATCCATTTATCTCTCTTTGCTGGGTTGGATCGTGTGGACGACATTTGTGAGCATTCTACATTTTCTCCCACGATTCCGTCTAGCGAAGATAGATGTAAAACAGTGTGTTTGTAGATTGAGATGGTGCTCCGAACATCAAGATTTTTATGAGAAATTACTCCCGACTGCAGCATCCGGCAATTTACACCAACATAGTAGTTTCAAATATTTTTTGAAGGAGCACCCTACGAGCTATAGCTCATCTAAGGGCACTATCTCAAGATACACCATACATAATTGGGCTCGCCCAGTGAGGGGTAAAATTGGGGGTTACAAGCTATAACATCATATTAATAACTGAATTTAATTCAATTCAATTTATTCAATTAAATTTAATCTTATTCCAACAACAATTCATTATGGCACAAGTAGACAATACATTTCTCAGTAGACTTATGTTAGGCTTTCCAAAACACAGGGAATGTATCTCTATAAAGGAGCAAAATTATTCAATAAACTGCCAGTGAATGTGAGAGATAAGACTGCAAACAATTAAATATTGTCTCAAAGTGGCTGAAAGAAAGTGCATTCTACTCAGTCAATGAAATATGTTATCCTGTGCCACGCCCTTAACTACGCCCTAACATACAATTGAAGAAATATTTAGTTGATAAAGCTTTTTATAGTGTACAAGAGTTCCTTTCACATCAAAATTAAGCCTCACCTCAACTAATTGAAGTAATTATGGTATCTAGTGTATAATATTGTTGATCTGACTTGTCTTATACTCCTTAACTGGAGTCTCCAAGACGTAATCTACAAAAAAAAAAAAAAAAAAAAAAAAATGGGATTATGATAAGGTAAGAAGAAGAATAAGAATAATATTTATTTCATACATCACATAGTCATGATACACTTAACAGTGAGAAATATATGAAATTATTCATCGCATGGGCCAAGGCCTGTGTGCGAGGAACAGCTAATAAAGTGATCAGCCAATACAGACGATAAATAAAGATATTGCTTTACAATGACAAGGTACAACAAATGACAAAAACACATACTATGATTATTATTTATGAGATACTTATAGAAGAAAATTTATGCTTAAACACACTATGGATAAGACTATGCTTAGTGTAATTTAGACTATAATCCTAACCGAGACCTGAAAAACCCAAAACCCAACCCCCACACACCCCCCCAAAAAAAAACCACACACACTCACACAGCACACATGCATAACGACATGGAATGGAAAGAAAATGATGAAAAAAGGTTAGAAGCATTGCTTACATATTTGTAACTATATTATCTCAGTGTAAGAAATGCTAACATAGAAGGCACTCTATAGCTGATGTCATGTGACATAGTCAGAGATGGTGTAATTGGCTATATTCTCTCTGCCGACTGTCAGAAGCCATCTGTTGATGTGATTTTTATATGTTTGCGGGGAACACATATCAAGGATCTTTATCTGAGGAGGAAGCTTGCAAAATAGAATATTTGCCCTATGAAGAGGATCAGTGCGGTTGATAGACCTACCGACTATGGGTCTTATAATACCTGCCCTTACTGCGTTCCTTGTATGATAATTATGTGTGATATTATTGAAGATTGATGTCTTATTTCTATGGATATGCATGGCTAAAGCACGGAAATAGAGTTGGGAAATATTAAAAACCGTGAATTCATTATATAAAAGCTCTGTTGAAAATCTGGAATTTTTCCCAAGTGCTGTCTTAAGTACTGCCTTTTGAGCAATTTCTAAAGGAGTTACAATACTTCTGGCTGCTCCACCCCATACCAAAATCCCGAGGTGTTCACTCAATCAATTCTGTTTTTGATTTTTCCTGCAATGTTAATGTTAGCATGTGAATTTTGTTGTGTATCATGCCCATAACGTTTTGGAACATGTTAGTATAACAACTTGCTTTGTTTTTTAAAATGTTGACTTATACTTTGTTGACTTATACTTATACTTATACCATTACTTATGTAATGAATTAGTTATAGTGACTTTTGTCTATGCTGAAATGTGTATGACAATAGAACATTCTTGATTCTTGATAAATACCATTACAATTTTTTTTAAATACAATAATCTTAAGCCTAAAGCTAGCATAAATCTAAGTTTAAGCTAGCATAAGCATAAAGCTTGTGCGCTAGCAGTGAGTTGAAATAACTAAATTCTGACTGAAATAACTGAAATAACTACATTCTTTTGTATGTTGTTTTTGTTGATAGATTCTTCGAAAACCGAAAATCTGTTAATAAAACAGTAGTCTCCAAAAAAAAACACAAGGTGTAGAATAGCTGTTCTGTTTTAGTGGAAATGAATTTTGTGATGTTTTCCGTGACAAAATTACTTAATGAACAATCTAATATCAAAACTGACACTGTATTTCAATGTAATATATAATTATTTTCTTTACTCATATTGGAGATACTGGACGAATGCATTTCACTTCTGAAAAGAAGCTGACGAAGCTTCTTTTCAGAAGTGAAATGCATCCCTCCAGTATCTCCATATAAGTGAGTAGAGACAATAATATTACATTGGAATACAGTGTCAGTTTTGATATTAGATTGAAATGAATTAATTGAAAAACACCGTTTTGTGTTAGATATATTGTTGTGAACGAACATATTGTTTTAATTAATTTGACTTTGTAGCGGAGTATTCCATGTAATATAATGGAAAGCTTGTGTTCAGAAGACTGAAATGTTCATTGTGTTGGTGATAGTGATATTTCTGTAGATATTCATAATGGGAAGACTGATGTTTTCACAAC
>OX418227.1:5672974-5793033 GCA_948455865.1 Conomelus anceps
CAACTGCTCAGTTGAATGTGGTATAAAATAGCATTGCAGCCAACTTAATAGCTTCTTTATAGTCCGCCAGTCGTGCATGGTGAAATTATCACATCACGCCATTTTCAAACACCTACCGTTTTAATCACATTTAGGTTGGGTTAGGTCAGATTTTGCGAGTATAATTGGACGCTTTTTAATGTGTCAACCTGGAATAAATAGCTACAGCATCGAGTTGAATTAAAATTTCTATTTATAAACACTGCACTAAATTGAGTTATCGTTCTTAATAGCAAAGCTGTGTTATCACCACGTGAATCGGGGCTCAATTTGACTTGCAAAACGGGTTAATTAACTTTAATTGAATCTCTTAATATAGCAGAGTGATAGCTTATCTCCCGTCAGCAAGTAATGGTGCTCTTTTTCGCAGTGTGATGAAAATTATTTGGAGAACGAGGAAAATTAAAATTTAAGTGAATTGCAACCATTGCTTGTTTTTTCACATTCGTACAGTAGTTCGTACTCTTTGAAGTATTTTTCCATTTTTCCCTCTCTTGTAGGTGAAAAATATTTAACTAATAAAGCATTAATTAATTAGAACTATATTCTACCAACAAGTTTCAACATTGAATCTCTTAATATAGAAGAGTGATAGCGTATCTGCCGTAATGGTTAATCAGTAAGTAATGGCGCTCTTTTTCGCAGTGTAATGAAAATTATTTGGAGATCGAGGGAAATGTAAATTAAAGTGAATTGTACCCATTGCTTGTTGTACTGTACATTCGTACAATAATAGGGTTCTCTTTAAAGTATTTCTCCATTTTTTGCTTCTCTTGTAAGTGAAAAATATTCAACTAATAAAGCCGTAATTACTTTATTTGGAACTATATTCTATCAAGAAATGTATGCATTTTTTGAGGACCCGTTAAGGCTGTCTTTTTCGGAGGATGAAGCCCACACAGGTCTGAGACCTGTGCGTGGGTAATGAATTGAATGATGGTGATTGATGAGTAACCGGATTGTTGGTACCAGTTTTTTAAAAAAGGTCGCGTCAGATACCCTGAACTTTTTCAGGTGCGACCTGAAAAATCTTGCGCCAGCCAGGTCACAAGATTCTTATTTATATTGAAACCTAGTAGTTTACCCGTGCCTTGACACGGGATTTTTAAATTAAACATTTGATAAATGGATTTCTACCGCCACTGCCAAAACAATTCCAAAAAGGGAATTAAAAGCTGCAATATTGTTATGGAACAAATTTTTTTTCGGATTTTGACTTTAAGCTCTTTTGTATCAAAGTGACGTATCATGTATCAGCTGTTCTATCAGCTTCCTGTATCTAACGACATTTTAAAGTAGTAATAGTGCTCATAAGTGAAATTTGAACATCAATTTTGAAATCTGAAAGGAAAATCGAAATCGGGTTTCGAGGTGCACTGAATCGAGTTTAGAGGAGCCTGTGCCAAATTTAGTGTTTCAAATCACTTCCCGGTGGTTCGGAACCCACCTAAAACTGTAGGTCCAACACAAAAATGACCATCATCCAACTCATTACCCACGCACAGGTCTCAGACCTATGTGGGCTTCATCTTAAAAAAAAATCATGGCCGTTTTTGTGAAATCCGTGAGAATGATAATACACACACACACCGACATGAAATAAATATAAATTCCTGGATTTCTTGTTCCATGACGAGCTGCGTTGTTAATATCAACTTTTCAGGTGGATTTAACGATTCGTAAACAGTAGTATAAAAAGGGGTATTCTGGCGCAACCTTGACCTTTGACCCCGGAAATGACCTTGAACTTGACCTCTAGGAACCGGATGGGGGAGCTGGCACAGCGTGGGAACCTGGGGAGCTGGCGCAGCATGGGAACCGGAAGTTGCGCCAGGATTGGTACCAATCCTGGCACAGCGTGTGAACCACTTATCTAATGTCCATCCTGTGTGAATCAATTATCTATTGTCCATCCTGTCCAATTAATTAATTTTCTTGAACCGGATGGGGGAGCTGGGACAGCGTGGGAACCTGTATGACAGATCTGACCCCGGAAGTTGTCTTGAAATGGTTACCAATCCTGGGACAGCATGTGAGCCAAATCTTCTGTCGTTTTGACAGCTTTTGTAGAAATCCCGTAGTCCAGCACGGGTTCACTTGACTTATTTGCATAAATTAAATAAAAATATTTCCATTCACACACATACCATTTACTGTCAATCTTATGTTGTTTCGATAGCTTTTGTAGAAATCCCGTAGTCCAGCACGGGTTCACTTGACTTATTTGCATAAATTAAATAAAAATATTTCCATTCACACACAAACCATTTACTATCAATCTTATGTTGTTTCGATAGCTTTTGTAGAAAATCCCGTAGTCCAGCACGGGTTCACTTGACTTATTTGCATATATTAAATAAAAATATTTCCATTCACACACATACCATTTACTATCAATCTTATGTTGTTTCGATAGCTTTTGTAGAAAATCCCGTAGTCCAGCACGGGTTCACTTGACTTATTTGCATATATTAAATAAAAAGATTCCATTTCCACACCACGGCAGCTTAACACACAGGCCGTAGGAATCGAGGGCGCGTTTTTTTTATAGTGGTATCCCCTGTAGGCCTACTCCACTGTATGCTCTGTTTCTTACAGAGTCTCTATTTCTCTATTGTCTTGTTCAATTTTAGCAATATAACAATGCTCATCACATTTAACTCTAGTTGACAGCGTGCAAAATGATTTAGTAGATTCATCACCAGATGTGCATACATTATATGTATGAACTTTTCCATCACACTTCTGTATATGGAAAAGTGAACAATGTTTATTGATACACTCTGTCATGCACCGTTCTAAACCAATACAGGAATACAAAAATTCTTGTGTTCTCTCAAACATACCTGGACTCGAACAAAAAAGCCAATGTCCTCCATCACAACACTCTTCTCGATGATATTTTAACTCATGAACGATAAAGTCATCTTTATCTAGTATAGTACAATCCTGCTCTGCCATTCTTCCCACTACTACTACTACAACAGCGGCAGGACACTCTCACACATACACTGTTGAGAATGTACACACGGGCTTTAAACAATGACCTGTTCAGTCTCAGAAGTAGATTCAGCACATTCTGCTGATTTTGATGAAAATTGAAACTCCAAGCGTTCATTATACTTCCTGTTCCAAAAGGTGGAAAAAGGTAGTATAAAAATTCGCTAAAACCGCAAGAGATGTACCATGTACAATCCTACAAAAAAATTATTAGCATCAAACAATCTCACAACTAATTATAATTGAATAATTGTAACAGGACGCGGTTTTACTCTGTATCGAGTCAACCGTTTTGCTTTTGTTAAGCCTACATGACGAACTAAATAGCGAAGATCTTTTGTGTGAAAGAGGAGAGCTGCACAGAGGAAGAGGAGAATAAGAAGAAGGAAGAGGGGGAGAATAAGAATCAGAAGAAGAAGAAGGAGGACTAAGAAGGAGGTGAACAAGTAGGAAAATAAGGAAAAGAAGAAGAAGAAAGAAGAAGAAGAAAGAAGAGGAGGAGGAGGAGGAGAATAAGAATCAGAAGAAGAAGAAGAAGGACTAAGAAGGAGGCGAAGAAAAGGAAGAAGAAGAAGAAGAAGAAGAAGAAGGAAGAAGAAAAAGATGGAGAAGAAGAAGAAGGAAGAGGAGGAGGAGGGGGGAGAATAAGAATCAGAAGAAGAAGAAGGAGGTGAACAAGTAGGAAAATAAGGAAAAGAAGAAGAAGAAAGAAGAGGAGGAGGAGGAGGAGAATAAGAATCAGAAGAAGAAGAAGAAGGACTAAGAAGGAGGCGAAGAAAAGGAAGAAGAAGAAGAAGAAGAAGAAGAAGGAAGAAGAAAAAGATGGAGAAGAAGAAGAAGGAAGAGGAGGAGGAGGGGGGAGAATAAGAATCAGAAGAAGAAGAAGGAGGTGAAGAAAAGGAAGAAGGAGAAGGAAGAAGAAAAAGATGGAGAAGAAGGAAGAGGAAGAGAAGGAAAAGAAGAAAAATAAGAAGAAGAAGAAAGAAGAGGAGGAGGAGGAGGAGAATAAGAAGAAGGAAGAGGAGGAGGAGGAGAATAAGAAGAAGGAAGAGGGGGAGAATAAGAATCAGAAGAAGAAGAAGGAGGACTAAGAGGAAAATAAGAAGAAGAAGAAGAAGAAGAAGAAGAAGAAGAAGAAGGTGAAGAAAAGGAAGAAGGAGAAGGAAGAAGAAAAAGAAGAAGAAAAAGATGGAGAAGAAGGAAGAGGAAGAGAAGGAAAAGAAGAAGAAAAAGAAGAAGAAGAAGAAAGAAGAGGAGGAGGAGGAGGAGAATAAGAAGAAGGAAGAGGAGGAGAATAAGAATCAGAAGAAGAAGAAGAAGGACTAAGAAGGAGGCGAAGAAAAGGAAGAAGAAGAAGAAGAAGAAGAAGGAAGAAGAAAAAGATGGAGAAGAAGAAGAAGGAAGAGGAGGAGGAGGGGGGGGGAGAATAAGAATCAGAAGAAGAAGAAGGAGGTGAAGAAAAGGAAGAAGGAGAAGGAAGAAGAAAAAGATGGAGAAGAAGGAAGAGGAAGAGAAGGAAAAGAAGAAAAATAAGAAGAAGAAGAAGAAAGAAGAGGAGGAGGAGGAGGAGAATAAGAAGAAGAAAGAAGAGGAGGAGGAGGAGGAGGAGGAGAATAAAAATAAGAATCATAAGAAGAAGAAGGAGGTGAAGAAAAGGAAGAAGGAGAAGGAAGAAGAAAAAGATGGAGAAGAAGAAGAAGGACTAAGAAGGAGGCGAAGAAAAGGAAGAAGAAGGAAGAAGAAAAAGATGGAGAAGAAGAAGGAAGAGGAGGATGCGAACAAGAAGGAAGAGGAGGAGGAGGGGGGAGAATAAGAATCAGAAGAAGAAGAAGGAGGTGAAGAAAAGGAAGAAGGAGAAGGAAGAAGAAAAAGATGGAGAAGAAGAAGGAAGAGGAGGAGGCGAACAAGAAGGAAGAGGAGGAGGAGGGGGGAGAATAAGAATCAGAAGAAGAAGAAGGAGGTGAAGAAAAGGAAGAAGGAGAAGGAAGAAGAAAAAGATGGAGAAGAAGGAAGAGGAAGAGAAGGAAAAGAAGAAAAATAAGAAGAAGAAGAAAGAAGAGGAGGAGGAGGAGGAGAATAAGAAGAAGGAAGAGGATCAATGGAGTTGTAGTGGACAGCATACGTAGCCCTGGCATCACCAGCCTGATGAAGAATGCCATGACCTTTGAGCGGGAAGAACAGCTCAAGATGGATGGAGCCGGCTACAGGTATGATGCCAAGGCAGGGTTTGGCACGTTTGATGCTGATGGTACCAACACAAACATCATGAATGTGCCACTTAGATACCTGTTGGGCTTTGCTGAGGACTATAGACAGATCATGCTGAATGTGAAACAGGAGCTGGTGCTGAGACGTAGTGCCAACACTTTGGACTGTTTGAATGCAGCAGGCAAGGTCATAATTGAGAAACTGATGTGGAGGATGCCCTATGTAGAGGTGTCTGATGAATCTAAATTGCGTCTGCTGAGACTGGTGCAAAACAACACGCCCATCTCAATGCCATTCCGACATTGGGAACTGTATGAGTACCCATCTTTGCCGCAGACCACAAAACATACATGGACTGTCAAATCAACTACTCAGCTGGAGAAGCCAAGATACATTGTGATTGGACTGCAGACTGGAAGAAGAGGAGCAGCTACTGTGAATAGCTCACACTTTGACATGTGCAAAATGAAAGATGTTCGAGTGTTCCTGAACAACAAGTACTATCCGTATGAAAGCATCAATGGTGATGACAACCAAGTGTACAATATGTATGCAGCATTCAATGGAGTCTACAATCATGATGATGCTCGAGCAAGCAACCCACTTTTTGAGAAACATGCTGTGCGGGATGGTAAGATGTTACTGTTTCCCATTGACTGTTCACGTCAAAACGAAACGCTCAAAATGGGGAGCATTGACATCAGAGTGGAGTTTGAAGCAAGTGAGAACATTCCAGGGAATACACATGCCTATTGTCTAATGATACACGAGGTGGTCAAGGAGTATCAGCCAATGACTGGTCTTGTTCAATCAGCCTAGAGAGAGAGAGAGAGAGAGAGAGAGAGCAGAAGAGGATATAAAGGTGGTTGACAAGCAACAGAATAGTCATAGTTGTGAGAAACATCAATCAGATATCATGTCCAGGAGAGTTCTACGCTTTTTGGAGGAGGATGAGGAGGAGGAGGAGGAGGTGAAGGATGTTGTAGGCTGCTGCTGTCTAGGCTACTACACTCAACATGAAAAATCATTGATGAAGGATACTTCTACAAGTTCAACTGATGACACCACCACTGATGATGATGGTGATGATTATGATGATGATGCTAATGGAATTGCGTCAAGCAGAGCTACCAACATTTTTGGACCACTACCACTCTATGTGATGGACTTTCAAGGCTTTGAGGGATTGAACAATGAGTTTATTGTCAAGGAGATGGCAATACTGGAGCGAGATGATGAGCATCATGTGACAACACATCACTACTTTTTCAAGTCACCCTACCCGGACATTGTGCTGAATACGGGCACACTGATTGACAGCAATGCTTTGCATCGAGCTAAACATGGACTGAGATAGTCGGGCAATGGAGTCGGCCAAACACACCTCTCATATTCATCCTTGATGCAAATTGTGTGTCACACAGTTGGACGATGGCTGAGGGAAAACAGCGATTCAGGATTTCCAATCAAGATCTTCATCCATGGCTATGAGAAGATCAGTCTACTAGCATCATTGCTGCAAATGGAGAATGTGGAGTATGTGGACCTGAGTTCGCCCTACCTATTTCACAAGATACCCAATCTGGAGAAGCTGATGAAGACTACTACAATATACTGCCCGGAACATTACCTACTCAACTTTTTGGAGACTGTGAAGATGAAGCTGGCTGGCAACAATAGACAAGGAGGAAGCATGGACATACCACCATTTTGTGCACTCAATGTTGTAAACATCCTACACAATTGGATTATGGAAACTTTGTTTAAAGATAGAGATTTTTGTCAAAATCTTTTCATGACAATAGAGACTGTGTAATAAGATTTGGTAATAAATGGTTTGTGTGGAAATGGAATCTTTTTATTTAATCTATGAGAACCTCTCACGGGCTCCTCACCTAGATGTTAACATCCTGCTCATTAAAATAATTATAAGATTGCACTGATTTTGACAAATGATATCCTGCCAGATAACTGGTTCACACAGGATGGACATTAGATAAGTGGTTCACACGCTGTCCCAGGATTGGTAACCATTTCAAGACAACTTCCGGGGTCAGATCTGTCATACAGGTTCCCACGCTGTCCCAGCTCCCCCATCCGGTTCAAGAAAATTAATTAATTGGACAGGATGGACAATAGATAATTGATTCACACAGGATGGACATTAGATAAGTGGTTCACACGCTGTGCCAGGATTGGTACCAATCCTGGCGCAACTTCCGGTTCCCATGCTGCGCCAGCTCCCCAGGTTCCCACGCTGTGCCAGCTCCCCCATCCGGTTCCTAGAGGTCAAGTTCAAGGTCATTTCCGGGGTCAAAGGTCAAGGTTGCGCCAGAATACCCCTTTTTATACTACTGTAAACGTTTAATTTAATAACTCGAAAACGTTTGGCCTAGAGAGTGAGTAAAATATTACTTATTCCTAATTAAAAATTGACTGCCAGCCGTTAAATTCACTTGAAAAGTGAATAAATGTATTTAAAATGCTACAATATTACAAAGACATTCCCCATTCCAAACACAATGGTTGAGTTCCTGGGTAACTGTTACCAGTGGCGTGATTGGTTTAATCAAATTCATAGACGTTGAAAAAATTGAATGGACCAACCAGACGTCACCGGTGACATTTACCGGTAACCGGTAAGGCTCCCATGAACTCAACCATCGATATACGTGTCTTTGACAAGTATAATACATAATACACGCATTTCATGTATCTGAGTTCGAGCAATAATGGGTTTGATAACAGTGTTAATCTACGCCTTTGTACTGCACATTTAACAATCACTGTCACAAATGGTACTGCTTTTAACCAACAGTCAGTGCTACAAATTGTACTGCTTTTAACCAAACACCAGTGCTACTTACTGTGGATCACAATAATCACAAACAAATGTACTGGTGATAGATGTAGCTGGAGTGCCCCTGCACTTTGTAGGGATTTGTGAAGCTCCTCATTTTGTTTGTCCCCCTCATTTTGCGTGCCCCCACCCTATTTGGTAAGCGATCACGATAGATTTTTGGTAAATGAATGTGGCAGACATTGTAATTGCGATTTCGTTAGGCTTGAATCAGGAGCAACGACCGAAACGGCTGGGATCTAAAGAGCGTTGTTAACAGAGTACGATGCTTGATCGCCTCTGTACCTGACAATAACAGTAACAATTTCAAACGTAGTGCGTAAACTTTGACTAGCTTAGTTGCCAAAGCATTGTGCTCTGATTAACTTGATTTCTATTGTTCTCGAATGAAATTTGATAACATGTTTTGAGTTCAATAAACTTTTTGAGTAATTTTTGTATTGTGAACTTGAAAATGGCGGAATTATCGGGGAAGGGGAGAATTTTTCAACAGACATAAAAATGATGTGAACATTATCATACAATAATAAAACAATTGATTTCAGGATTACGGAATACCACAGTTCTACAATGTAACTTCAATGTTCTGTAGGTAACTTCAAGATTCCTTTTGGACTCATAACAATAAGATTTCCAATGATATTTTATAAGCACCCATGGAATAAAGCAAAAAATTATTCATATGAAATTGTACTCCATCATCAAAAAAGAGGTGCGTTTCAATTCTACAGCTGATACCATTACTTCTCATTTTTACTTGTTTGATCATTTTATTCTTATTCTGATTTTCATGTACATGAAAAAATTGATGACAAATCCTCCTAAATGATAGAAAGAACACTGTTGAACATTCTCGATTCAATACTCGAGCATATTCAGCATCGCAAAATCAAATACAAGATGTGGAATGGTGTATAACAGATTGGAGCTATGTGAATACCACAATTTGACAGCATTTGATTGATTTTTCCATGTTTTATGTTAATTGTCATCGATGTACAAGCACACTTAAAAATTCTGATGTGCACTTATCTACTGTAGTTTTCATATACCTTGGCAACAGTTGGATTCAGATCTAGCAAGTCCTCCCATCTTCTACACGCTGCCAAGTTATATGAATATTACAAACTTATATATTCGCTGCTAGACAACTGTTGGAATGATGAAAGAAATATTAAAGCAACGTGAATACAACCATTCTTCAGCATGTGATAGATTTTGCATCGATGCTCCCCCTACCATGCTTACACCCTTACACAAAAAGATGTGCACTGCTCATGATGTATTGAAAATTATAATTACTTGAGTCATTAAAAAAACTGTGTTAGTATAATATCAGATCAGCAGATAATAGAGTTTGTGTTGAAAAATATCTTCAAAATAGAAAGATAATGAAATGAATGGTAATATTACACTTGCAATAAGTTATTATTAGAGAGCTTGCACTGTTAAAACTATGCAATGCTTGAGCATATTCATTGACAAATTCTTTAATCTTCTGGACAAAGCAAGAATGGTGATAAAATATCGAAATTCGAGGAACGCTGATTAAAATCAACATCTTTCCTATCTTTTAAACCAAAAACACAAAGCTTGTCATCATTTTTTAATCTGAAAATAGAGTTTGTGTGTTTTGTACGCTCAAAAAAACAGAGGAAAGCGTTGGTTTGTGATAGCAGGCGATTTTCCATCTAATTGCAAACCTTGTTAAAAGCCGCATCTAAATTAAGAGTCTTTAGATGCGCGAAAGACAAGCTGGAAATTTCCATATTGCTATCAATCCACCGGTTTATAAACTGTTGAGTTGATGAGTTTAGTTCTGTCCGCTGCTAAGTGGGTGTGAGAGAGATACTACGAGAGAGATAAATAGAGAAGAGAGAGTCTGAGTGAGAGTGAGTGATTATGCGTAGAAGAGGGGTTGAGAGGATATTCAGATATGGACTTTTCCTGTGATGATTATTATGATGATAATGACTATAAAGCAACGTGGCACCACACTGATGAATCCAATTAAGTCCGTCCGTCCGTCCATCCGTCGTCAAAAAAGAGTCTCTCACCCGCTCTTTCTCCAATCCTCTCCCTTCTCCCCCCTAACCACTCTACATCACAGGGATCATTTTGATTATCATATTTTCTTATCTTTGTACGGCTCTGTTGGGTTTTAAGGAGATTCGTGAGCCGTGTTTTGTAATAATAATGCAATAGAACGCGTTTTCCATTTCAGTGCCCGTTTCATCTGCTTCTACGTTTCATTATTCTTCTACTTCTACGTCTTCTTGTACTTCTTTTTCTTCTCCATCTCCTTCTCCTTCTCCTTCTCCTTTTCCTATTCCTTCTCCTTCTCCTTCTCCATCCCTTCGATTCTTCTTTTTCTTCTTCTGGTTTTCTCCTCCTCCTCCTGATGTCTTTTCCTTTTCATCCTGTCTTCTTATTCTCCTTTTCCTTCTCCTTCTCATTCTCTTGCTCCTTCTCCTTCTCCTTCTCCTTCTCATTCTCCTTCTTATTCTCATTATCATTCTACTTCTCTCTCTCCTTCTCATTCTCATTCTCATTTTCCTTCTCCTTCTCATTCTCATTCTCCTTCTCCTTCTCCTTCTCCTTCTCCTTCTCCTTCTCCTTCTCCTTCTCCTTCTCCTTCTCCTTCTCCTTCTCCTTCTCCTTCTCCTAATTCTTATTCACCTTCTCCTTCTCATTCTCTTGCTCCTTCTCCTTCTCCTTCTCATTCTCCTGCTCCTTCTCCTTCTCCTTCTCCGTCTCCTTCTCCTTCTCCTTCTCCTTCTCCTTATCCTTCTCCTTCTCCTTCTCCTTCTCCTTCTCCTTCTCCTTCTCCTTCTCCTTCTCCTTCTCCTTCTCCTTCTCCTTCTCATTCACCTTCTCCTTCTCCTTCTCCTTCTCCTTCTCCTTCTCCTTCTCCTTCTCCTTCTCCTTCTCCTTCTCCTTCTCCTTCTCCTTCTCCTTCTCCTTCTCCTTCTCCTTCTCCTTCTCCTTTTCCTTTTCCTTCTCCTTCTCCTTCTTCTTCTCCTTCTCCTTCACCTCATTCTCATTCACCTTCTCCTTCTCCTTCTCCTTCTCCTTCTCCTTCTCCTTCTCCTTCTCCTTCACCTCATTCTCATTCACCTTCTCCTTCTCCTTCTCATTCTCCTTCTCCTTCTCCTTCTCGTGTCCGGTCGGTTATGCTTTATAAAGCTTTTCATTTATTATCATTTTTTTAATACACAATGTATTAATTAATTATTAGAAATAATTTTAGGCTAGTATTTCATAATGGGCTCACATCAGTTGATACCCATACTACTACTCTAGTTTCTTCTTTTTCGTATTTATTCTCTAAAAATAAATTCTCTTTGTGTAATATTTTATTTTTAATGAACTATAATGTATGCAAAATGTAATTGATATTTAATGTTTGCCATAGGTCTTTCAAGACCTGGCAATGTGAGATTATATCAATCAATCAATCAATCAATCTCCTTCTCCTTCTCCTGCTCCTTCTCCTTCTCCGTCTCCGTCTCCTCCTTCTCCTTCTCCTTCTCCTTCTCCTTCTCTTTCTCCTTCTCCTTATCCTTATCCTTCTCCTTCTCCTTCTCCTTCTCCTTCTCCTTCTCCTTCTCCTTCTCCTTTCCTTCTCCTTCTCCTTCTCCTTCTCCTTCTCCTTCTCCTTCTCCTTCTCCTTCTCCTTCTCCTTCTCCTTCTCCTTCTCCTTCTCCTTTTCCTTCTCCTTCTCCTCCTCCTCCTCCTCCTCCTCCTCCTCCTCCTCCTTCTCCTCGTCGTCCCCCTCCTCCTCCTCTTCCTCCTCCTCCTCTTCCTCCTCCTACTCAATTGAATAGCTGATGGAAATCGATGAATTCTACCTTCCTGTTATACTTATATTATTGTATAAACAACTTCAACACAGAAGATTCTCCCCTTCTCATAAGCAATACCATTTCGTTGAAAATATGTTATAAAGTATGTGATGTTTTTGATACATGATACTCAAGGTATAAAATTAATTGTAATTAAAATATTGATTTCTGTTTAAAAATAATAATAATAATAATAACGTATTTTTTTATATGTTACAGGTGAGTGATTCAAATTCATGGCGAAAATAGTTTTGTTGACTTCAAAAAGGTATGCTTATTATCTAGTAGTTATTTTAATCAATTTTAATATTTAAATAAGTCGACTTTGAAAATTTTCTATTCGTATTAAGATATTTTGTAGGTTTTGTTGCGTGTGGAATCTACTACTAGGTTTCGATAAAACAATGAAAGGCTTTAAACAAAGCAAAAGTTTAATACAATTCATTTTTGTTCTCTTCTGTTTTTTCTTCGTTTATTCTTATAGTTTTCTGGAGCAAATCAATCTTCATTCAATATATTATCTCATAATTATATGACCTTGACACGTTCAATCCTCCTTAGAAGTCACACTTTACCAGAATTAAACAAAAATCTATATTTTAATTGTTACTAATAGTATAGGGTTAAGTGTAAGAGAGGTCCTGCGAGTCCTAACTTCGTCCGAATAGAGACATTCTATCAATCTATTTCACCTGGACAGGAAAATAATTATTACATCCTTCGCATTTTCTAAAATCGAATTCAATTTAAAAAAATAAATAAAAAAATTGGAAGACTATTATCCAATTCATGATTATGATTATTCTATTTCATATTCAAATATTAATAGAATAACTAAATAAATAATTTTATTTCTCAATAAACAACGGTACAACAATCTTCAACATACACAAGTACATAAGAAATGCATTGCGATATTCATTGAGAAAGTAGGCACTCCCGAGAATAGCCTATATGGGAGTTGCCACCAAAATATTAAATATCTGATACTTTTAGTGATAACAATAATATACTTAATGAACAGCAACAGAACTCAGAAGTTGAAATAAAAAATAATCTAATATAAATTGAAAAGAGAAAATTAACTTAAATAATAAAATGTAATTACCCTCCTTTATTCCCTTCTTTACCATCCTCTATATACCCAAGGTTATTAAAACCTTGTTTCTATTAACCTTGCTATATACCATCTTCAACTTAATCTTTACCCTTCACATCTTCTTACATCATAAATTTGTGTTCATTATGCACATGATTGTACCTTTAATTTCCCCTTTTACTGATTGAATTAATGTTGATTGAAAATGGCATTTGACCATATTCATCGCATTTCATAAATAAATTCAGGAAATAATCTCCTTTAATTATCTTAAGAATTTTTTGGATATATTGTATATTTCCAGAATATTTACACACATCTTTTGGAATGGGTACTTCTTTCATATCCTGAGCTCCAACATCAAATTTTTAACAAAAATAAATGAAAAATTAGACGAAATTATCACAACCAATTTATTAAAAAATATCTCAATATTTTTTAATTAATGTGGTTGTGACAATTTCGGCTGATTATTCATTATGGATACCTTCGCCACTACAAAGAAAGAAAAACATAAATATTCCATTAGCGGTTTGAGTCTTCAGATCACTTTCCCATGCTGGTGGAATAGATTTCCCATAAACTATTCTCGTTTCTACTGAATCATCACCTCATCAGAAAGTATTTTATATTAGTGTGTGGAGCACCAATCAATCACTCCGGCAAGCCATCAGTTATCAATCAGTCCTTGGCATAACTGTTTGATAACTGAATTGTAAAAGAGGCCACAATCAGTTACTGGACATGTCAGCTCTTGAGAGCCTGTTATGATTGCAATTTGAAAACCTCTAATTGCTTAATGTTTGCCGAATTTCTAATGAATTACTGATGAAATCTTGATGAGAGTTTAAGCTCGGCTGAAATGTCAGGGTATTGTGAATGATTATTTTATGGTATGTTTTGTATAATTTGTTTCTATTTATGCAGCGTGTGATTGTTTGGGAGAGAGTTTTGCCATCTTGGTGTTTATCACCTTCTTCTCTATCATCCTCTTTTTTGGTACCACACTTTGAAATCAATGAAATAATTGAGGGGTGATTTTGGTTGATTTGAAATTTATCGGAACTGATATACGTTGGGGTTGCTATACTCCTACTCATTTCTTTCCTGCTTTTTCGCCACTTCCTTCTCTTCCACCTCTTCTTCCTCCTCTTCCTCCTCCTCCTCTCCATCCTCTTCTTCCTCCTCAACCTCCTCTTCCTCCTCGTCCTCCACTTCATCCTCTTTCTCCTCTTCCACATCTTTCTCTAATTCCTCCTCTTTCTCCTCTTCCACATCATACTTTAATTCCTCCTCTTCCACCTCTTCCTCCTCTTCCTCCTTTTTCTTCTTTTTCTCCTCTTCCACGTCTTCCTTTAATTCCTCCTCTTCCTATTCTTCCTCCTCTTCCTCCCCTTCCACCTCTCTATCCTCTTCTTCCTCCTCTTCCTCCTATTCATCCTATTACTTCTATTCCTTCTCTCCCTCTTCTTCCTCCTCTCCTTACTCCTCTTCCCCCTCTTTCTCCTCTTCCTCCTCTTTCACCACTTCCACGTCTTCTTTTAATTCCTCCTCTTCCACCTCTTTATCCTCTTCCTCCTCTTTCATCTCTTCCTCTTTTCTTCCTCATCATCCTCTTCCTCTCCAACCTCCTCTTCCTCTACTTCCCCCTCTTCCTCCTCTTCCCCCTCTTCCTCCTCTTCACCCTCTTTCTCTACTTCCCCCCTCTTCCTCCTCTTCCCCCTCTTCCTCCTCTTCCTCCTCTTCCTTCTCTTCCTCCTCTTCCACCTCTTCCTCTTGCTTCTATTCCTCCTCTTCCTCCTATTCCTCCTCTTCCTCCAATTCCTCCTCTTCACCGTCTTCCTCTAGCTCCTCTACTTCCCCCTCTTCTTCCTATTCCTCCTCTTCCTCCTCTTCCTCCACTTCCTCCTCTTCACCCTCTTCCTCTAGCTCCTCTACTTCACCCTCTTCCTCCTCTTTCTCCTCTTCCTCGTCCTCCTCCACTTCCTTCTCTTCCTGGGAAAGGAGAAGTACGGAACGAAAAAAATTAGGGAAAAGAGCTTGAAAGTATGTCATTGAAAGAGATGATTGAAGAATCTGTCAGCGATTTATGGAAGGGAAAACATTTATTAGGAGGACGTGGTTGAGCAGGAATTGATATGTAGATGAGGAGAAGAAGGAGAAGCAAGAAGAATAGGAAGAGTAAATGGAGAAAGATGAGTAAGGGAGAGAAGAGGAAGATGACGATGGGGAGGAGTAGGAGAAGGAAGAGTAGGTACTGGCGGTAGAGGAGAATGACGAGGAAGAGTAATAAGGAGAGAAGAAAGTGAAGAAATATGAGAAAGTGAGTAGGAAGGAGAGAAAGAAGAGTAAGAGGATGAATAGGAGGAAGAATCGAAAGAGAAGGAAGAGGAGAATGACGAGGAAGAGGAGAAAAAGGAGGAAGAGTAATGAGAAGAAAGAGAAGAAAGAGGAGAGAGTGAGTAGGTTGAAGAGGAAGAGAAGAAAGAGGACGGAATGAGAAAGAGGAAGGAGGAGGAAGAGATTTAGGATTGAATAGATTAGATTCGCGTGATGAGGAATTGGTGTGGATTGACTGTTATCACCCTCTTCCTCACTTCTCCACTGTTCTAATGGCATTGTAAAAAGTAATACGAAGCCTGCAGTCATCATTATAGCCGATAAATATTCTGCCTTCATTTTCCTCTGCAAACCCGATGGAGAAAAACAAAATCAGACACGATTTTCTAATATGCGAGATATTCAACACTTGTATGTTATTCAGTCTACAGCTTTGGTGGCAGTTGTTTTGTATTTCTTCCTTTTATGATGTTTACCAAACTTCCTTGTTAGTTCATCGTCCTTTATTTTCCCTCAATGTTTTTTTCATGAATAATAAATAAATTAATATATAGACTGTCCTTACCAGTATTCGAACACCGCAGCGCAATCTAGCTACGAAATTCAAACCTCTCCTCCCACCTCTCATCAATTTGCCTTGTCTATGTTGCTATTGTTCAACGCTCAGTCTACTCCGCTATGTGTTATCGTCAATACCGGTCTAAGGTATCTTTTCAAATTTTTACACCTAAAATAGTCTTCTTCCGCGGTCCTTCGGTCATTAATTGTAAACACAAGAGTGAATGGTCGGGATTTTCGAATCACTGGATATTTTTTGAACGTACACTTTCAATTAATCATTACTACAATTTTATTTCAGATAATTATTTACTTGCTTAAAAAAATATTTGAATCTTTAACATATATAAATATTATTATATATATATTGTCACGCCTGGTTCAATATTTTAGCAGAACTGTGAATTTTTAGTAGAATCAAGATACAAAAAACAGAATCAAATAGTTACTAAGAAATAGAATACCGCTACTGTACTATTACGAACATCTAGCCTAAACTAACCTTCAGACCAGCATGTTTGTCAAAAACCTGTTAATTATAGTAAAACCCATACTTCTCAAAAAATTAGTTTTAATCTATCGTTATTGTGTTATAGTTGATTTTTTTCTTATTCTGTTAATTTTACTTTTATGTCACCATGCATGACAATATATTATATAATTACTTTTATGAAACTAAAATTTTATATTTATATTTTATATTGAAAAAAATTCATGATAATTGCTCCTTTATGTATAAAGGAAATAAATGTTTTCGGGAATTTTATTGATAGTGTAAAAAGTTTGAAATATCTGGGAGAAACTATCACATAAAATCTTAGTACAAAGGCAGCATGGAAGGCCAGAATTTCGAAGCTTTCCAAATGACAACAAATTACTAGGAGCACAAAAAACGTCTTTCCATTCACACTAAACTGAAATACTACAAGCAGGTAAGATCTCAAGTAATGTACTGCAGTGAAACTCTCTTCAGTAGTGACAGGAACTGAATAAAAGTAACACTCAGAAAAGTTGAAAAACGGTTTCTTAGAACCTACATAAACAAAAAACATGTAATTGACAACCAGTTCCGACTTTTATCAAGAGAACAAATTTATAAAGAACCAATAACTGACGCAATGCGCAAAAAGAGAATTTCTAACTTTGCACATATCCTCAGAAGTCCAGAAAGTCGATTATTAAGAGAAATTATAGAAAAATTCATGAGTGCAAAAACAGAAAGAGCCACAATCCCTTGATTCAAAAAAGAAACAGCAGAACTAAATTTAACTATTAATGATGTCAAAAATCGCACAATGATTTACAGGAAAACAATTAAGACAAAAGGAAAATGCTATCAATTAAAGCAATTAAAGACAAAAAGAAAATGGTATCAATAAAAATAATTAAAGACAAAAAGAAAATGTTATCAGTAGAAACAAACGAAGGGACCAGGTTTGTTCAGGTGAATTAAGAAAGGCAAGATGTGACAGAATGAAAAGGTATTACGAAAGAGAAAAAAAACAACCAAAGAAAGAGAACTAACCAGAGAGACTAAAGGGATCCCATGTGGTCATGAATTTAAAAAAAAAAATTTATAAATATTACATATGTAAAACACAACTTCTTTGCTAAATCTTCTTAGATAATTACAACTTATTTGCTAATCTCCACACAATCTGATGCTATAAGGATCTCGGACCAAGAATACCAAGTAGCTAAAGAAATCTATCGATGAAAATAGTAATTTCAAATAATGAATCTACAAAATGGAGATTTTTCTCTTGATAAGATGCTGGAGCCACTGCACTCTTGATCTTGCAATATCACTCGCGATCAGAAATGAAATATGGCTAAGAGCTTTCAGGATAATTGGACGAAATTTCTAAGAGCTTCTTTCTTTGTCCCCTTCCCTCCTTCGCCATTCTCTTTATTTTCCTTTTTCTGTCCTTGTTGTGTCCAAATTGCAATATTGGCATTCATAGTAGCTACTCGACCCCGGATGTGAAAATTTAGGGGGGGGGGGGTAGTGTCATTATTGGAAGTTTGGAATTTCCAGTTCCAATTTATTTTATCACAATATTGTCTCGGGGCGTTCAGTTTTTTTGTCTACAGTGTTATGGTGTGACTCTCTCCTTCCCACTCCTCTCACCCACTCTCTCTCAGACTCTCAATCTATCCCTCTTCCTCACTCTCTTTTCTCTCACACCCTCTCACTCATTCTTTCTCATATTCTCTCACTCTTTCTCTCTTTTCCTTTTTCTGTTTCTTTCTCTTTCTCTGCCACTCGTTCACTTTTTATTCCTCTTTCTCACTCACCCTCACTCACTCACTCTCTCTCTCTCCATTTCTCTTTTTCTTTCTTTCTCTCTCACTCACTCACTTTCTCTTTCTCTTCCTATTTCCCCCTATATCAGACGTTATTTACTCCAATAAAAGCAGAAATGCTTTCGTCTATGGAGAACCACAATGTAATGTCATTGAATCAATAATCAATGAATTACATTGTGTGGGCTCCCATCAACAATTTACCGTTATTGTTATTGTTACTATTGATAGTGTTTGAGTTAGAAAACAAGTGGGTTTCATTATTAATTTATTAATTTATTAATTATGCTTATCAAAGCTTATTGGATTAGTTCAAATTTTACTGTAGAAGCTTTGCTACGAAAATAGAGCTAATCCTTCAAATTATAAACATATGTCCAGCACTTTCTTTGTAGTGGCGAAGGTGATATTGTGGAAGATATCCATAATGAATAATGAGACTTAGAGTTGTCACAACCACATTTATTGAAAACAGTTAGATACTAGTTTCGGTTGTCACACCATTATCAATCTCAATCAAACTAAAAGAGTAGCTTAATATTATACTAGACAAAGAATGATGTGATATTGGCTGAGGGAAAGTTCCCCTAAAAGGCTGACCTTCATTAAAGGTCTGTGATTGGCTCAAGGCCAAAACAAGTCACGCCCACTGGTGGGAGGAGCAACAAGCAAAACCTAGTTTCAAAATCAAGAACCAAAAACTGTGAGCACTTAGAAACCAACAAGCAAGAACAAAACACAAGTAGGCTGGAGTTGAAATTTTTCAAAATTTAAATATTGAGGCTAACTGAAATACAGTCAAGGTCAACCGAGAAAAGCACGAAAGTACCGTTATTAAAATAGATACCAGAATTATGATGAAACCAAGTTAGTAGTATTGAATTAGTTGAAATAAATTTGATCGTTTAAACTAGTATTGCAATCGTTTTTTACCAACCTAGTTATCTCCAAAGCTTCTAAAATGTTCAATGGTCTGCATTTACCAATCAAATGCAGGAATTCAACATTTTCTTCAGCCTTGAACTTGTGTCCATTATATGTATAATATTAACAGTGTATTACATAAACTGTACTGCATCGAAGTTTCTTGTATCAAATACTGTTGTAAGAAGGACAATAATTATTTGTTGAGACTAATTCAATTGCAAATGTATTCAATAATTATTACAAACACATTATCAAAGAATGATTAAACTCAGCCGTTGTCAAGTGAAATTGAGTTTCCGATGTCGAAATAAACAATCTTTCAAAGAATAGTAACAGCTGAGGACAAGTATTACTAGTTTGTAACAGTGGTTAATTTCAGTGGGAACGCAAGGGAACGGCGTTCCCTTACCTCACAAGAGTGCCGGAACGCAAGGGAATTTTATTTTTCTGCCTGCTGTCATTAAATATTTCCTTTCTTTCTCAAGATGTGGGTTTATTTTGAAAATATAAAAATTGCTCTGCAATTTTTAAGATACAGGCGAAATGTTTTTGTAAAATATAAATAATTACAAAATTTAATATGAAGATTCGTGCAACTAGCCGTTACTAGATTTCAGAAAATATTCAAAAACATTTGTTTACGTATTGATATTACTACTGTAGCCTACTGTATATAAATGAAAATGTAAAGAAGGCTTTATTTGATTTTATTTTTCATTAGAAAAAAGTATACTGGTTTTGGTTATTATAAGCTTCATACTAAATGGTTGGTTCAAATCGAAACAAGTTTATAGGAAACTTAGAGTAGGTACCGAGATGTTAACGGGGTGGTGCGTGGGGGTGTGGGAATGTTTAACGTTTAACTAGGTCTTCTTAGAAAATAAAGAGGGTGGTTTATTAGAATAAATGAGCGTTCCCACACCTTAAATTTTAGAAATTAAGAACCGGTCTGTAATTTCTCATGCAACAGGCACCTGGTAGCCGCATTGGTGTAATCGGTTGGGGGGATGCATCTCTGATAAGACTATGACTGACTGCAATGGGTTCAATTCCCGTTCATCCTGATATATTTTGTGTAATCATTCACTCAATCACTTTTTTTATCGCTGTGGTTTTTACTAATTTACTAGTCCATATTCTGGAGTCTCTATGACCACTATCAATTTTGATAATAGGTGATACCACTATTCTATGTACTAGTTGTATTTGAAATGAATAAAGAAATTATGAAATGAAATGAAATGAAATGAAATGAAATGAAATGCCCTAAACCACTGCGGCGCCATACGCTAATAATAATAATAATCACTCATGCATAAGTGCCAGACTCATGTGAGTATCATCAGAAGAAAAAAATTGTCAAAGCAGTGTCAAAAGCTGATCAATTCGGGTCAAAATCGAATTGTGACACAGTTGAAGTCAAATCGTGTGTCAAGGTGAGAACAAACAGACCAGCACACCCCCCTGAGTGGATGCTTGATTATGTGCGTGGTCGTGGTGGAGAAGGCTCAACAAGAGACACTAATGAATAGGAGGCCACATAAATGTGGTCAGGTGGATCGCTCCTACACCCAGGGAGGCAATTGCCCATATTTACGGGCTAAGCAGAATGGGCAATAGGCAATTGGCCAGATTAACAGCGTCGCGACGCTAAATTGCCATAGGAGGCTCTACCGACGCCTGAAAGATACACAGGGGCGTCCCCTTGATCCGGTTTATCGCGGTGGCCGGTTAAACCGACGCCATTAGTCTACACTCAAAAGACAAATAGAATCTGCAAATCTAGCCGAGTGATATTGCTAGATGGCGACGGATACCCTGGTTGAAGCTGTGTGTTTTGTGGTAATTTGTTTTTCTTCGCTATTAAGAATAATACAATGATCTCTGATGATAATAATTTAATAAAATATATTATTACCATTTTATATTACTACATTAATTCTTATATTTTATATAATATGAAAAATAAAATAACTTCTTAGCTTCTAGAAATTAGAAGCGATAGCCGAGTGCGCAGCTGGTATATGTTCAATCTGAGATAAGTTACGAAACTCCTGGGCCCTCTTGTAAGGGTGACTGATTGGATTGGCCAGCAAAAAAGACTGTTTTCTGCTGTAAAATCACTTCCCGGTGGTTCGGAATCCACTGTAGGTCCAACTTATCAAACCACAATCATCCAATTCATTACCCACGCACAGGTCTCTAACCTATGTAGGCTTCATCCTCCGAAAAAATAATGTAATATGCACTAAAAATACACTTATATCACTAATAATGCATTGTTAATACACTTTTACTAGAGCTTCATTACTAATAACGTTAACTTCATGAAATCATTAATTTGATTTTAACAATATTATTAATAATCTCCAACTTGACAATAAGACTTCTGGGCTTTCAAAATTTAGTTTCAGTGCTAACCATTATTCTAGAGAGCTATTTTAAGTATTTTTCTTGGCTCTTAATAATATTTCCACCCCGAAAGACTTGTCAACTAAGTAAATTCACTTAATGATTCAAAAGTTGCTTATGAATAGAAATTTTTTCCATAGTATATTTTATGGAAGAATATCCCTTTTGAATTAACTACAATGATATGTTGTCAAATTTTTGGTTAAGAAAACAGTTTTTTGGCCTAAAGTAGCCTCCTTTCTTCTTATTAATGCCTTAAGAGGCTAGAAGGCGATCAGATGATAGAATAATTGAATTATTATTAGTAGTATTTATTTATAGTAGAACAGATTTATTTATTTGTAGTTAAATAGAATAATTCTATTTAATTATTGTACAAAAGTTTTGAAATCCCATTCTGGAACAGCAGATTTGAACTAAAGCGTGAGCCACAGAACTGAAACTAGAGCATCACAAAAAGTTCCCCATTCAGACATCGTTGCTCTCTTTAATAATCGTGCATCAAACCCTTGATGTGAAAAAAGGAAAATCTTTGTCTGAATGTGAACCCCAAGTCACGTGACTGACTTGTATGACGCTATGAAGAACTAGACACGAGATCTCACTCGTGTTCTCTTTGAAGCTCTCTGTACGCTGGTTTCGCGCCACTTTGTCGTTTCACGCCATATTCGTCGTACCACTTCCCGCCATTTTAGCATCGCTTCCCGCCAATTTGCTGTATTTCCCGCCACTTTACCAGTTTCCCGGCAATTTGCTTTATTTGCCGCCAGTTTCCGCTTCTCTCACTATAGCCTGGCCTGGATGGCTTCAAGGTCGGTTGAATTTCAGGCTGCAACTACTCATAGCCGGATATGTTTGTTTATTTAGTGGCTGTGATAAAGTGAATCACTTATGATATGAGTGAATTTATTCAAATTGCAGATGGTCTACGTTTGTGAGTTTGCTGAAATTAATTTAGCAGGATGTATCCTATTTGGCTTTCTATTCAAGCATTTTTACATCCAGAGCAGTCGGTGTTAGTACACAATTTTTATTTACAGTCGATCTTTGATCTAACAAATTAAAAAAAGACAACAAATTTTTGAACCTAGCCCTAGTTGCCGAGCCTGATAGCCTTTCAAACGAATATAAATTTCCATCGTACTGTTGGTACTGAGTAAAAGTGGGAATTCAATTTTGCCTAAAATAAAATAACTCCAAGTCAGCTTTCTGAATAAGAATTTGGGGTTGAATCGTATATTGAAATTGAAAATTTGTCAAGGTTGAGAGATTTTTCTTGCACAAATATTTGCTTCCTTTTACCTTATCATTCACACTTTTTCTTCGTCCTTCTTCTTCTTGTTAATTTCCTCTCTTATTTCTCATCAACACTCTCTTCTTTCCTTTTGTTTGATGTATGTTTCTTAATTTGCTTCTTTCCACTTTTTCTCTCCTTGTTTTTATTTTTTCCTTTTTCTTCTTCCTTTTCCCCTTCACCAATCATCTTACCAATCTTTTTAGGCAAACATTTTTATAGTACTGTATGTTACTATAGAATTTTCTCAGTTAGTTCTTTTTTCAATGATATAGTTTTATTTCTGTGGCTCGTGCTTCTATGTTTTCTATTCAAATCTCCCCTAACCATAATTTAGAAAGTTTCGAGTTGAATACGATTTAGTTACGGCTTGAGATTTCAAACTGTATTAAAGATAGGTGGATAAATAGAAATACAACTATGCCTTAAGATGAATTAATAAGATTCAAACTACTTGTAACACTAATCTGTACATAACAGCTATGAAATATGGGACCAACTTCCACAAAATCTCTATTCAATTTATGGTAGACTAAACTTCTTTAACTTGTTCCAGTGTTTAATCGTTTTCTCAGGATATTAGTATTATTCCAAGATATATATCTCTTTTACGAATTCAAATCCTATCAAAACTTTTGGGTGGACTCATATGAGATTCAAGTATTAACTAGTTAAGCCTTAATTATATTGAGCTAGTTAACTAGCTAACAAGCCTTGGCACTACAAATCGGTCTAGCTCCCCCTACTAAAGGTCTGAGCGTGGTGGAAGAGATTATCAAATCTCAGAAGTCGGGAGTCAGGTCTTAGCTGGTAGTGTCATGGCTTGTTGCTTGTAAACTAGCCCAATCTAATCGAGGTAGCAAGAAGTTCGAGTTGTGAAATAACAAACTGGGCCCACACAGCATTTTGGGGCACAGAGTTCGAGAGCTGAGTCTCGAAAAATATTCTAATCGGCGAGGAGCTACCTGGAAAGCGGCGCCTGTAGAAAGGAGATAAAGGGAATTAGATGAGTGGGCGGGTGGAGGGTGCGGGGAGGGGTTCGGCAAGGTTTGTTTGCTCGGCCCCGTGCCGGTATGGATATTTCATTGGCGGAATACCAGGAGTGCCTAGAAGGGGCTGTAAGAAGCTAGATAGAGGAGCCGAAAGCAACAAGCTGTTGCGTTTCTTACTGCCACACTCTGTACCGTAATATCAGGCCTGGTGTCCCCTCTATATTACGCTATAAAGAAGGCTTGTGCTGGCCGACATCTACTCTCTCACTCTTTCTCACTCACACTCACTCTCTCTTTTCCATTCTCTTCCATTTTCTTCATCATCCTATCCTATTTTCTTCATCATTTTCTTCCATCCCCTTCATCATTCACTCTCTCAGTCTCCCTTATTCTCTCAGAATAACGTTCAGGGTTGAACGGTTGAGAGGACCAAGAGTCCTAGCTCCGCTCGCAAAAGAGGTAATTAATCAATCTCCTTCATACTCTTTTATTTTCTTCATCGTCTTCTCCTATTTTTTCTTCATCATACACTCTCTCACTTTCCGTGATCCTCTTCTATTTCCTTCATCATACTTTATTCGTCTCCCTTATAGTGTTCTCCTTCTCTCATATTCTTCTGCTCTTCTTTTTCTTCATTTTTGTTGTCCTTCTCCTCCTCCTCCTCCTCCTCTTCCTCTTTCTTTCCCATCTACTCCTCCACCTTCTCCTATTATCACAACTTGTTCTTTCCGAATTCTTTTACTTTCCTTCTAATCCTTTCTTTTTTCATCCCTTTTCTCCTTAAATAATTTTTTTTTTTATTATAATAAGTATTTTTAACTTCAGCTATTTTATTAATTATTATTATACTAGTTTCATTCTTATTATCAATCATCAACTTTTCCTTCTCCTCTCTCTCACTCCTTCATCCTATCCTATTTTGTTTATTGTGCTCTTTTTTTCTCTTCATTATCCTGCCTTATCTTTTTTCTTATTTTCTTCTCACTCTCCTTCATCCTCTCTTATTCTCTTTATTATCCTGCCTCATCTTTTTTCTTCTTCTCCTCTTTTCCACTCTCCTTCATTCTCTCCTATTTTCTTTATTGTCCTCTTTTTCTCTTCTTCATTCTGCCTCATATTTTTTCTTCATCATCCTTCTCCAAAGTCCCACTTTGCTCTAATGTTTTTCTCCTCCCACCTTTTCATGCTTTCCCTGTCTTCTTTCTGCTCTTTTTTTCTTCAGCTGTGACCTCTTCCTTTTCCTTTTACTCCGTAATTTAAAATCATAAAACCATAATCAGCAGGTCCCATCCTACATAATTTATTAAGTACTTATAGATCCTTTTTGTATGTTGATATATAAATTAGTGAGTAGAGAGCTGGTCATCATTGGAAGACTCAACCATTGGTAGATAAGAATTTACGTTATAAGAATATAGAATAAAATTAATGGTTACTCCAGATGACTAGTTTCAATGAGCATTAAAAAAAAACAACAGACCCGAGATACATACATTTTGAATTTGAATAGTTTTCAAAACCTGAAACTCCTCAGTCCCAAAAACAAGGATTTCTCTGGGAATTTCATTTTTCCACCCCCAAAATAATAATTTCCATCAAATCAACCCTAACAAATCTCAACCCCCTCCAACAGGAATCAGGGAATTCAATTCTGTCTCCATTTTTTTTTTAAACACTTATTTTCACCAATATTGAGTCTCCGAATGCGATGATGGGAAGTTTGAGGTTGTGTGTGAGAGATTTTCGGCGTTGAAGAGGGAAAAGGTTTCAAGAAAAGTGCTCAAGTCTATCCGAATTCAATTTTGTTCGCCTTCTGCCCCGCTAAAGATGGTGTCATCTATAAAATAAAAGACCCTTTGCACTTCATACCGTAGGCCTCGCAGGCGTCTAACTCGCTTTCAAGAAAAATGGCAATTGTAATAATGATGATGTTCAGTCTGGAGGTTTATCGGCAATAAATTCATCTTTTTCTCCATCGCGAGCACTCTCTCCCACTCACTCTCACTTTTTCTCTTCCCCTCTTTCCCTCTTTCCCTCTTTAGAACTTTTCCTCTTCATCATTTCCCCTTACTTACACTTTTCCCCTCCCCTGCTTTCAAGCGATTTATCAACCACACCTCATACCACCACTTTCGATAAATGCTCGAAATACTTTCGTCTTTCGTTTTTCCCCATTACTTTCTCTTTTTCTCTGTCCATTCACAGTTCGTGAATATTTTCAGGTGACTGGAAAAACGCAGAATTCTTTTCAGAAGCAAGCAAACAGCTAACCGCAACTTAGTCGTTCATCGGATGGTGAATTCGCGCGTACAAGCTACATTATTAATTTCTCTACTTTCTTTCATGCTTTAAAACGCAAATGGCTCTTCGCCGTATTCGTTCGGAGTCTACTTATTCATTTCTCTTCACTTTTTATATCAGCTGTTATGAGAAAAATGTGGTGCCCAATGTGTAGGCGGGAACTCTGTTGAAATAATAATGTAGCAATGTAGCTAAGAGGTGGAAAGAGGTGGAAAGATGGGATAGAGATAGATGCAAATCAGCAACTGAGAGAGTGTGAGAGAGGTTGAAGGAGGAAGGTGTCTATGGATAGAGTGCTGTGGAGGAGGAGATTACGAGACGGAAATGCCAAACCCATTGAAACGGGAAAAGGTAGTGAAAAAAGAAGAAGCAGAAAAATGAGAAAAAGAATGAGAATGAAAATGAAGAATGAGAAAAGAAATGGAAAAAGGAGAAGGGGTAGAAGAGAGAGCAGGAGAGGAAAAATGAGAGAATAAAGAGAAGAAGAAGAAGGAGGAGGAGGAGGAAGAGGAGGAGAAGAAGGAGGGGGAGAAGAAGAAGGAGAAGGAAAACGTAAAGGGAAAGGGAAAGGTGAAGGAGATAAAGATGGAAAATGAGAAGAAGGAGAAGGAGATGAAGATGGTGAAGAAGAAGGGAAATGAAAAGGAAAGTGAAAGGAATAAGGATAAGGATAACGATAAGGTAAAAGAGAAAATGAAAATGAAGGTGTGAAGGTGTGAAGGTGAAGTTAAAAAAATGTTTTAAAGACGCCATAGTTTCCGGTGCACTGGTAAGATGTGGTGTGGCTCCCATTAACGCAATCACTATTTAATGATATTGAAATGTTGTATTGATTGAAATGTATTTGATAATTTATTGATAATGTTGAAGTTGAAGTCTGTAATTTTGAAGTGAACATTTCTTTGAAAAAAACTCTCCTATTATATTTAGTTTTTAGGATCTTTTATTAACTTTTTATTGAAATTTTAACGACTTTCAGTCAATTTTTGTTGTGAAGAAATAATATTCCAAACTTTTTCGAGTCATGGAGACTCATCTTCAAGGACTTCTTCGGAAACGTTTGGCCAAAAGGGAGTATGAATATTATTTTTCCTACAACTGCTCGTAAAATAGTTCTTCACGTACTAAAAACTAATTGTAAAATACCTCTTTACTGCTCTGCAAGCGGTAAAGTACTTTACGCTCGCCAGCTGTTTTCTTTACACTTCTGTTTTGATTTTGATGCCATCTCATTGGTGGATCACGGAATCCGTGAAATTCACATAACCTCAACAATGGCGAACGCTAACCAAATCCGCGCATGGTCTGTGATGTTACAAACTACAAGTTTTTATTGTGTTGGAATCCAGAACTGCAGTTTTAGGAAAAATATTGTATACAATTCGCGCGTGAAGCTTCTTTATCGCTATCACAAAATTACTGTGCTCCGCTACGCGTCGCGCAGTAAATGTTTTGACTCGAGCGATAAAGTCGCGCTTCACACTCTCAATACATAAATAACAATTTTCCTGCAACTGCTCGTAAAGTAGTTCTTTACGTACTGAAAACTAATTGTAAAATTACTACTCCACAAGCGGTAGCAGAACGCAGTAATTTTGCGAGAGCGATAAAGAAGCTTCTCGCGCGAATTGCATACAATATTTTTCCTACAACTGCAGTTCTGGATTCCAACACAATAAAAACTTGTAGTTTGTAACATCACAGACCGTGCGCGGATTTGGTTAGCATAAGCCATTGTTGAGGTTATGTGAATTTCACGGATTCCGTGATCCACCAATGAGAAGAGATCAAAATCAAAACAGAAGCGTAAAGAAAACAGCTGGCGAGCGTAAAGAACTTTATCGCTTGCGGAGCAGTAAAGAGGTATTTTACAATTAGTTTTCAGTACATAAAGAACTACTTTATCAGCAGTTGTAGGAAAAGTACTTTTCCTACAGTGACCAGAAAAGTGCCTATTTTTGCACTAACTGTTACATGCAAAATAATCTATTCCTGCACCAGTGCGGGAAAGTAACTTCCAGTGCACGAAAGTACTTTTCCGCACTCCAGATTTGCAACCTAACAACACAAAATAGTGATCATGCATACGTAGGTTCCCTATTCTGCACTGAAAAACAGGTTGGCTACCCTGCTTCAGCTACGCAAAAACAGTCAGCTGTAGTTGTTGAAATCAATTTGATTCAAAGATAGTATGTGAGAAATTGTCAGGTTTTGTATGTCCTGTTTAGTTTTGTTTAATTACAAAATATATTAAATTTAAATATTGTTATATTACTGTAGGAAACATTTAATGAGAAATTCGAGCGCAAAGTATTGTTTCTGCACTCGAGAAACTTTTTTCACTCGCCTTTGGCTTGTTTAAAAAAACTGTTTCTCTCGGTGCAGAAATCTCTCACTTTTCGCTCTAGTTACACAAATATTCACAATTAAAATTGACTGTAAGTCGTTAAATTTACAATAAAAAGTTTATATTAACAACGCAGATCGAAATCCCAGGTTTCTTTCACACTGTAATCAATTTCTTATTCATAGCAACGTTTCCATTGAATTCCATTTGCTGAATTATTGTCCCTCCCTTGCGTTTCCATTGAATTCCATTTGCTGAATTATTGTCCCTCCCTTGTTTCTGTTCAACAATTCGACGAAATACATCATGCCTAATGTTATCCTTACCTATTAACTGTAATTGGATTAGTGATAATGCTAATCCTACAATAGAAGCCGTGTTAGATTGATTATTATTGCATGACTAATGTGTATTATTGGCCTATATGGCCACTAACACACTCCCTATGACTCCCTAATACTCAGTATCTAAATCGATAATTGATTGTTAGTTTGATCTTAATGGATGATTATATTAATCCACTTCCAATCGAATAAATTCGGGTTTACTTTACTTCTAACTTATCATCGATGATTATAGTTGTCATTCAAATATTCATTTTAACAAAATGTTGGAAAACTTTAAGTCCTCTATTTATCAACCTACCTTGAGACTCTCTCAACTCAAGTAAGACTGAAAGAGCATTATACTCGAAAGGCTTTTCTGTCCTCCTTTGAGTTAGTTAATTGGCTGTTGTAGCTTGCTATCCGTAGTAATGAAGTTGAAGCACCAACATTCACATTTTGAAAGAATTTCCGATTTTTCTGCACAATTTTGTTAGCATGGATGATTTTCATGTGCATTGATAACGCCTGAAGCAGGAGGATAAAAATTCTAGCTCTGGTGATAGTAACAGTTTAGCCACAAGTGAAGATCGGTTTGAAAGCCTGTACAATTATCAAATATTCTTTGTAGAGGCGAAGGTGATTGTGGAAGGTATCCATAATGAATAATAAGACGAAATTGTCACAACCACATTTATTAAAAAATATTGAGAAACTAGTTTCGGTTGTTATACCATTATCAGTTTGATTGAAATTGATAATGGTATAACAACCGAAACTAGTTTCTGAATATTTTTGAATAAATGTGGTTGTGGCAATTTCGTCTTATTCATAATTATCAAATAGGTTATTATACAGAATTTATGGTTTATACCATTATCAGTTTCATTGAGATTGATAATGGTATATCAACCGAAACTAGTTTCTCAATATTTTTTAATAAATGTGGTTGTGGCAATTTCGTCTTATTCATAATTATCAAATAGGTTATTATACAGAATTTATGGTTCTTTCGAATTGATTATATTCGACTTGATCAGGCTTTATTGTTGATTTATTTTGAGATATAATGTGTAGCCTAATAGGATTGAGGAGAGAGGACCATTCTAACTTCATCCTAGGAAAATGAAGACATTCTCTCACTTCATTTCTCACTCACTTACTCACTTGACCACTTTCTTCCTCTCTCCCTCACTCATTTACTCACTTGCTCACTTCCTCACTCATTTACTCACTCGACCACTCACTTACTCTCTCACTCACTCCCTCACTCACTTACTCTTTCACTCACTTATTCACTCAAATATATACTTGACTCGGTTCGCTTGATCCTACTCGACAAATATGTCTGGAAGAACCTGTAGCCGGGGCTCTGAACTAAAGAGGGGTCTGAAGAAGGGCCTAAAGAAGGGGCATCCAGGCAAAGGCTGTAAGCTGCCTTCACCAAATGGACCTGAAGGGCTTTGACCGTCCCTTGGCCAAAGTAATACTGCCAGAGTCGATCTCAGAAAGTGGAACAGACAGGGAGAGAGATAGTGAGAGTGAGAGAGGATGAGAGAGAGAGAGTGAGCTTGTGAGGAGGAGTGAATGAGTTCGAGAGATGTTTTTCGTTGGAGTGTAATTCTCATTCCTCCTTGAGACTTTGTATATAATTGATGCCATCTATATTTGTACCCAAGAGAGAGAGAGAGAGAGATTGAGAGTGTGAGTGAGTGAGAGGAGGAGCGAGAGTGAGAGAGTGTGAGAGTGAATGAGTTCGAGAGATGTTTTACATTGGAGTGTGATTCTCATTTCTACGCGAGGCTTTGTATATATTTGATGCCATCTATATTTGCACCAAAGAGAGATTGATTGATTGATTAATTTCCTTTAAGGGCGAAGTTAGGACTCCAGGTCCTCTCTTACACTCAACCTTACCAGAGAGGACCAGCTGCATCCTAACTTCATCCTTCTAGGAAAATGGAGGCATACATTTTCTCACTTCATCTCTCACTCACTTCATTTGTACCCAACAGAGGGCAGGCCAAGTTCTGTAGAGTAGTTGGAATAGATAAATTTCGTAGAAAGGAATAATTTAGATGAATTTAGATTTCAGAAAGAGAAAATGATTGATTCTTATTGATTTATTAGGAGATTTATTTAGTAGTATACACTTTGTACCAAAACGTAATGTCGAGGTCTGAAGAGTCGCCTTCATTTTGAATTGGCTATGCACAATGTGTTTATTTTTCATTCTTTGTAGTGGTGAAGGTGATATCCATAATGACAAGAAGTTGTCACAACCACATTTATAAAAAATAGTAAGAAAAATAGGGGGAAAAATAGTAGTTACGGTTGTTATACCATTATCAATCTCAAACAAACTGAATCTAAAGTACAGAGTAGCTTAATATATAAGGTGTTTCAGGAGAAAAGGTTCTAACTTCGGCAACTGATTCTAGATCTGAAAATTTAAAAAAATCATAATAAACATATGTCCGAAAAAGCTTCGCTAGCGAGTTATACAGAGTGAAAGATTTCGCCCAGAATTCAGTACCCTCGGTAAAAGAAAGTTATACTAAAATTCTGGGAAGGTAAATTGAGGTCTAAATACAGTTATTTCTTATGGTTTTTGATCTGAAAAACGAATGAATGGTCCCAGAACTCCATCTTCAGTAGTTTTTACGATACTATGAGGTAAAACAGAAAACTCTGTGCCTAAAAACACGTTCTTTCAGCTTTGAAGTACAATAACTTTGTTAAATGAATAATAAATGCATAAAATTTGAATACAAAACTTGTAAAGAATTTAATTCTGAAAAATCTTATGTAAATAAACCCAACAACAAACAAATAAATATTTCAAATATTCGTCTAATGAAAACTAAACAACGGTCAATTGAATTGAAAACTTCTGTCAGAATAATCAAAATGTAAGTTTATTATGAATTTTTTTCTTCTTTTTAGATCTAGAATCAGTTTCCGAAGTTTGAACCTTTCCTCCTGAAACACCCTGATGTATACTAAACACGGAATGATACTATTGGCTAAGGGATAGACTGACCTTCATTAACGGTTTGTGATTGGCTGAAAGCCATAACAAGTCACGCCCACTGGTAGGAGGAGTAACAAGCGAAAATAAGATCAAATCAAGAACAAGGTGGGGGTTCAATGTTGAAACCTTTTGGGTTTTGGGGGCAATTGGTCTCCCTTACAAGCAATTTAAACTTTTGAATTTTTTTTTATAACTAAAAGACACATTGAGGAATGAAATGACACGTTTTTCATAAAGTTAACATTTTGAAAATCTGGTAAAATTTTTATTTTTTCAATGAATATTTTGAAAAAACCAATTTATTAAATTGAAATAAAAAGGTGTCATTCTATTTCTCACGGTGTCTTTCAGTTATAAAAAATTATCAAATGTTTAAAATAACTCGTAGGCGAGTTCAACCAAAAACATTCAACTTTGAACTCCTATATTTATTTCACAAAATAATTGATGAAACATTATCTCATGGCAATAGATAACATTTCAATACCTCGATAATATAAAAACAAGAATTTTCGAAAAACATTATGACCAAAAACCTGCGCACAGCCTTATAATGGATATAAGACTGTAGTTTATGTTTTCTATGCAAAAATTCAATCATCTAATCTACAATCTACATAATTATGATCAGTCTACTTTATGTGATTTTAGTAATATTGCTTTTATTTCTCATATTAGACGTTTGTGAATTCACTTAGATGAAGAAATTAAATAGATAAAGTAATAGATAAATAAATTATATAAAGTAATTAAATAGTGTAGTTGACATTGTGCAAGATGTTGTACTGTTTTGTTATGTGCTTTTTTCTGTAATAAATTTTTATTTCCAATGTAATATAAAACATTGTAAATTTACATAAAGCCATCTGAATACAACATATGTATGCGACATATTTCGACCTGCACCAAAGGCCATTAACCCAATCAAAACCGCCTAATCTTTCAGTGCGCTATGATTGGTGGAATACAACAGCCAATGGCAGACTTCTATCCAATTAATAGCAATTAATTGGCTCCTCGGCAAGAGAGGGCGCAATCCATTGCATTCGTCTCGCTGTTTCAGATCTCTACTCTCTCTCTCTCTCACACTCTCACTCTCTCTCTCTCACACTCTCACTCTCTCTCTCTCTTTCTATCTCTCACTCATTGTGTCTCTCTCTCTCCCACCCTCTCTCTCTCTCTCATCTTTCAAAAGATCTCTGCTACTGACTCCAGTTCACAAAGTTCGACTTTTGCCCGGCTAATTACTTGCGATCAAATCAAGATCACTCCTCCTCCACTCCCCCACTCGTCCACTCCTCCTCTCCCCTTCCGCTCAAAGGCTGAATAAAGCTGAAGAGTTCAACCAACCAACGAACAGTAGCATATAATGTGAAAGAAGAGGAGGGAGAAGACAGGATAAGAAGGGGAGAGGGAAGAAGGCGATGGAGAAGAACAAAGAGAAGAAGGAGAAGGAGAAGTAGAGAGAGAAGAAAGAAAGAAAAGAAGAAGAATGGAGGAGGAGGAGGATGAGAAAGTGAAGAAAAAAGAAGAAAAACAAAAATAAGAAGTAGAAGATAAGAAGAAGGGTAGAAGGAGGAAGAAAAAGGAGAGGAGATGATGGAGAAGAACAAGGAGAAGAAGGAGAAGGAGAAGTAGAAGGGGAAAAAGATGAAAGTAGTAGAGGAAGAAGAAAGAAAAGGAGAAGAAATGAGGAAGAGGAGAGAGAAGATCAAGAGGAAGTAGAACAGAAACAGGATAAGAAGAAGAGGCAGAAAAATAAGAAGACAGGATGAAAAGGAGAAGACACCAGGAAGAGGAGGAGGAGGAGGAGGAGGATGAAGAGGAGGTGGAGGAGGAGTGGGAGGAGGATTAGGAAGAAAAGGAGGAGGAGGAGTGGGAGGAGGATTAGGAAGAAAAGGAGGAAGAGGAGGAGGAGGAGGAGGAGGAGGAGTGGGAGTAGGATTAGGAAGAAAAGAAGGAGGAATAGGAAGAGAAGGAGGAGGAGGAGGAGGAGGAGAAGAAGAAGAAAAAGAATTAAAAAAGGGATGAAAAAAGAGCAGGAGACGGAGAAGAGAAGGAAAAGGAGGAGGAGGAGAAGAAACAGAAGGAGATGAAGGAGGAGAACAAGGAGAAGAAAACAAGAAGGAGAGGGTAAGAATAAGGTGAGGAGGAAGAAGACAGGAGAAGAAAAAGAAGAGAAAGAAGACAGGTTAAGAAAAGAGGGAGAAGAAAAGGGAGACATGGGGAGAAGAAAAAGATGAAGTGAAAGAAGTAAGAGAAAAAAAAGGGATGGTGAAGGAGAAAATGGAGGAGAAAAAGGGGGGAAGGAGCAGAGAAAGAAGACAGGAGGAGGAGGAGGAGACGGAGAAGAGAAGAAGAAAAAGAAGACAGGAGGAGAAGAAGAAGAAGAAGACAGGAGATAAGAAAACGAAAAAAATGAAAGAAGTAAGAGAAAGAGAAGGAGTGACTGGAGGAGAAAAAGGTTAGGAAGAAGACAGGAGGAGGAGGACGTGGTGGTTTAGAAGAAGAAGAAAGAGAAGGGTAGGAGAAGGATTAGATGAAGAAGCAAAAGAAGAAGTGGAAGAAGTAAGAGAAAGAGAATGGATAGAGATGGTAAAGGAGAAGGAGCAGGAAAAGAAGACGGATAAGAGAAGTAGAAGAAGAAGTTGGAGAATTTGGTAGAAGAAGGAGAAGAAGAATAAGAAGAATAAGGCGATTGAGCAAAGTTTTAAGACTGAAGGTTGTCAGGTCTTGTGAACGTCTTTTCCGAAATCTTTCGTTGTGGCTGAAGTAATGGAGATAATTAATTTTTGTGAGGATGAACGCCACTGTGAATAATTAAAAAAGTTGGATGATTTTTTAACTCATCCTGACCGGTCTTTGATAGAATGTCGATCTCACTACAATCGTGATTGGTTGAGTGTTCTAAGATAGGACGAAAGTTTGTCCAAACTTTGTCGTTTCATGTGAATGAATGCATCATTGGAAATCCCATATTATCAGATCTACAGCTGAAATTTTAGATATTCATATTTCTATAATATGAATAGCATATTGTAGCTCTACAATTTGTGTAATTTTATATACAATAATATTGTTTTAATAGACTTTATCGCTCGAGCCAAAACATTTACTGCGCGAAGCATAGCGGAGCGCAGTAATTTTGCGAGAGCGATAAAGAAGCTTCACGCGCGAATTGCATACAATATTTTTCCTACAACTGCAGTTCTGGATTACAGCACAATAAAAACTTGTAGTTTGTAACATCACAGACCGTGCGCGGATTTGGTTAGCGTGCGCCATTTTGAGGTTATGTGAATTCACGGATTCCGTGATCCACCAATGAGAAGACATCAAAATCAAAACAGAAGCGTAAAGAAAACAGCTGGCGAGCGTAAAGTACTTTACCGCTTGCTGAGCAGTAAAGAGGTATTTTACAATTAGTTTTCAGTACGTAAAGAACGACTTTACGAGCAGTTGTAGGAAAAAGCAATTGTTTACCTATTTTTTTAATGAGAATGTAGTAATCCAACTTTAACGTGGGTGAGAACTTTCTAGAAACGAATTGAATTAAATTTCATTAAATTTCCAGACATTACTTATAATTTGTAATTCATAATGTTTTTACAAACAATACAATAATATTGTTTTAAAATCAAGTTTTTACATATTTTTTGAATTTTAATATAGTAATCCAACTTCATGAAGTGTAAGAACTTTCTAGAAACGAGTTTAATTAAATTAAATTTCCAGGTATTATTTATAAATTTTATACAAATAATGGCTGCAGCTCGATATCCCATCCAGTGAAATAGTCGCAGGAGTTTCGATAGTTGACAATATCGATACTAGATACCATTGATTGCAATTGTTTATCAAATGGTTCGTTTATCAAAGTTCATTTCATTTATTTACACACAGTTTCCAAAATACAATAATACAACATATAGATACAATACAAAATGGGAAAAAGTGGTTAGGTAACCTCATTGAAAAATCGTGTTGAGGCACCATCACGTTAAAAAAAGAAAGAAAAGCCTAGAGCCGAGCTAAAAGTATAAAATTATCCTTAAATAAATATGTTTAAAAGTATACATAAAAAATATTTAAGAGTACTCAGAAATAAACTGTTCCTTTACAAACTAATCATAAACGACAATAAGGTAAGATCAAAACTAGAATACTTAACCATTTTCTTATCGAAACAAGAATTCAACACCATCTTGCAAAAACAACAAAGACTTCAATTCTCTGAGAAAAATAAATAAATTTAAACTTGAGGAAACGTTGAAAGGTAGATGATTGAAAAATTTTAAAGCACAGAAAGAATAAAACCTACGAAATGCTTAAATGTTCGCTTTCAGTAAAATAACCTTATTTTGCAACCTTAAACGACTAGAGTACACTTTAGAATTACTCTGCACATTCCCTTCTCTAATAAAAAAAATTCTCTGAACACATATAGATATCTTAAAGGGAGGATGCTAAATTGTCTGAAAAAAGTCATAGTGTGCTCAGTTCTTTGAACACGCACCATTATTCTAATAATTTTCTTTTGTGCTATAATAAGTGAATTGATATTTGCAAAATAAATACCTCCCCAACAAGTTAAACCATATTGAAGCTTACTTTGAACAATAGAGAAATAAATTAACCTTAATAACCTTATTAACCCATATGTTTCTTAGATAATAGAAAGTTCTTACAGCTGATATCATGTATTTGTTAATAGACCTAACATGTTCATTCCAATTACAATTTTTATCAATATAAACGCCTAAATATTTAATTTTATCAACTTGTTCGATATTCATACAATTATGGCAGTTCAGATTATAGAGAATTCCAACATCAGACATTAAACAAATATTAAATTTATAATACAAAGCTTTGATATCAGAAATTTTATCCTTCAAAGAAAAATGAATGAATTTAGTTTTGCTACTAAGATATGATTTTTATCGATACAGTATCGATACTTTCATCCCGTATCGAAACTGACTATTTCACTGGATGGGATATCGAACTTCAACCCAAATGATTGATCAAAAGTTATTAAACATAAATTCAACTTTTGGACTATTATTTGTATCATTTTCCATTCATTTTTACTATAAAACGTCACTGGATTCCTTACAGTATTAGCTTTAAAGTTGAATTGTCCAACAATCATTTCGTCATGGAAAATATTACAGAATTCATTCCCTCATTCATTTATAACGTCCTTTTATCTACGCCACTGATGTCATAATGTATACATTACAGTTTCACAATTGATGCCAAAACAGCTGTCTTTTCGAAATGCTTTTTGATACCCGTTGCATGAAGAGCTCATTATAGTACAGGTTCTACATTATAACACGGGTTCTGGACCAATCAGAAGCATTTTTGATTGAATCAATATCGTAATTCAATATTGTGAAACTATCAGCTGATTTGATGAAACTGCTACACCAGCTGCTTTAACCTAACAATCTACTATAACTTGTCATATTTGAGATGAGAGGTTAGGCATCTCTGACAGTCACAGGTAGAATGAAATTGTTTTAATTAAATGTATACTAGTGGTCGTAGATAAAATAGTGTATGCAACGATTTTATTTGGCCATTAAGGCACTCGTGAGATATTTATAACACTCGCATTCGCTCGTGTTATAACTTACATCTAACTCGTGCCTTAATAAGGGTCAAAATAAAATCGTTGCATAAACTACTATTATGAACCAGTATTTTATTCATTATATGTTATTTATTTATTTATCAACTATTCAACTCATGTATTATTAGAGCATCCTCTCATTCAAATTTTACATATTTCATTTTTATTTGAGTTTTAATTGATTAACTTTTCTCTTTTTTGCAGGTGAGCAAGGCGATCTAGATTTTGTTTCTAAGACACAAGTTTCATCGACAGAGCTCGAAAGGTATTTGAATAGTTCTCGTATAAAAAAAACAATATAAATAACAGATAAAACTCAGAATAAAATGCAGAGTCACTTTGTTATTGATTTATTATCTAAGCTGTCCTTTTCTTATTATTCATTCATTTAACTAACATACAATCAAGGTAATTCATCAAAACAAAACCTTGATAGGTTGTATTAATACATGAATAGTATTGAATTCATATTTCGTAGAAATGCCTTCTGGGATATCCTTCTTAAAAAAACTTATTCTTCTGAACTTGAAAGAGTCCTTCCTTCTTTAGATGATTTAATTTTGGATATTTTATAAGATTTCTAGACTAATAATAACTGTATAGTAGAATTCATATAACTGGCAGTGTGTAGCAGATGGGACATGCTGCATCTGAACCCAACATACTGCTGCCAAGTTATATGAAAACTACAATACTAACATAGTAGATTGTGTAGCTGTGGTTGGTTACTGGTGTAGATTTTTGGCTCAGTGATTTCAAAATTATATTTATCTTTTATGGACTGTGATGGTGTTTGTTGAAAATAAAATCTTAATTGTGATTTTATTTTTAACAAAACTATTATTTTTCTGAAAAAAAACCCTGTGAATTATTGTGCTTCAAGGTTAAATTTTCAATGAAACAGACCTAACCTGAGATTTTGAATCTAAATTGCAATTTAGTGAAAAGCAGATTTGGGCAATAGCCTGTTGTATTCACATTTTTTGTAGATTACGTCTTGGAGACTCCAGTTAAGGACAAGTCAGATCAACAACTATACAATCTTATACACTAGTTACCATAATTTATTACTATATCAATTAGTTGAGGTGAGGCTCAATTTTGATGTGGAAGAAACTCTATAAAAAGCTCAATCAACTTAATATTTTTTCAATATTGTTTTTTAAATATTTCTATATTTTGAAGACTCTTTAAAAACTGCGGTAGCTTGTTGTAGAGTTTCCTACCAATATAACTAGGTTTTTGTTTGGATAAGCTACTATTGTGACTCACCGAATGATAATCTCCTCGGCTTCTTGTATTATAATCATGTACGTCAAGATTTTGGTTAATATCATTCGTTTTTACATATAAGGTAGCTTCATACACATATAAGCAGGGTACAGTTAGGAGACCAAGTCTCTTGATCAAACGGGCTACATGAATGTAATCTATTTACTCTTTCCATACACCTACCAGCTTTCTTTTCGATCTTAAACACCCTATCAAGGTTTTGTTTTGATGAATTACCCCATACTAAGATATCTTACCTAATATGTGATAGTAAGAGCCCATGTTAAGCTGTAAATAGTAACTGTTTGTCATTTAATCTAGCAAGCTGTCGCAGGAAAAATATCCCAGATGGAATTTTACAACATATTTTCTCAGTGTATGGAGCCCACGTCAATCGTCTATCCAAAAAAACTCCTAGAAATGCAATTTTTACAACAGCTCGACAAAAGTAGAAACTGTGAATTTCCTTGTTTGTATGTTAGTTAAATTAATGAATAATAATAAACGGATGGCTTGGATAATAAATCAATAATAAAGTGATTCTGCATTTTATTCTGACTTTATCTGTTATTTATATTACGTCTTTTTTTAATCATACGAACATTTGACCTCTGACCTCCAAATTAATTCAAGTCCGGATCTGTGTTGCAAATTCTTTCACTCAATAACCTATCATGATTCATTTTACACAAATATAGACATATGCAGGTACATAAATATACTAATATATACATAATATATGCATTATATAATGCATTATATATTATATACAACATCGGTATTCTTTTATCCATAGATTTTTCAAATCAAAACAAATCAAACATAGTACATTTATCATTGTATCATATCCATTTAGAAAAATAAAACACGAAAAGCGCAATAAAATTGATGTAAAACACAGAATCTGAAACTGCAAGGTCAGAGGCAGTGAGCCGTAACAAAACAGATTACTTTTAGTAGCGACTAGCGAGTGGTTTGGTGTTGATGGTGTTGGTGGTGTGGAGGGGAGAGCGGTAATGATGAGTGGTGTTCCTCCCTTGTTATAACTTTAGAAGGGGGGGGGGGGGGGAAATCGACTGAAATAACCCCCCCCCCCCCCGCCACACAAGTTGAGCCATAAAAGCAACAAGCGTAAGATGCGCAAGTCTTCAGAAACGTATAACGCTAAACATCATCATGTTAAGCGTTCGTCATCAAGGGTATCATCATCAGTATCTTCATCATCATCTGCATCATCAACATCATCATCTTCATCATCGGCATCATCATCAGTATCTTCATCATCATCTAGCCTACATCATCAACATCATCATCATCATCATCTAGGTGCATCGGTTAGGCTCCCTGTGAAAGGAGTAAGGTCCATTAGGTTGATTGTTCTGTGTCATTCTTCATCTCTCTTCGTACTCAGCTTTATCGCTATTCTCTTCTCCCACTCTTCTTCGCGTATTCAATTTCAGCCCTTTTACGTTTTATTCTTTCATCTGCTATTGTATTCTCGCCTCTTGATCTTTCGATTGTGATCAATTGATTCTTATTGTTACTTCTCATGTTTTGTTGTCATCTTCCTTATCCATTATTCCTTCCTTCTTCCTCTAATTTTTATTCTGTAGTTCCTTGATTCGTTATCCTGTTTCCCTGCCTCCTTCCTCCTCCTATCCTCACCTACGTTGGTGGGATAAGTGGAGGAAGGGGCTCTTATGCCTCAACTTCCCCACAGCACTTTTATACTTGTAAAGTGCACAAATAAAAGCTATTTTTCTATCTATCTATCTATCTATCTATCTACATTTCTTGTCCACTCGTAATACTTCTTTTTTATTTAACATCTCTTTCCTCATCTATTTCTCCATCTTCCTCTTTCTCGCAACCTTCCCAACTCTTCCTTCTCTTTCCGATCCCACTCCACCATCTTTAATCTTCCCCTCATTCGTCATATTCCGTTTTAAATTATCATTTTAGTTTACATTGATTTTTTTCGTCTTCTTCTCTTCTCCATTCTAGTCCTAACTTTTTTTGTTTTTCTTCCAGTTTTCTTCTTCCTTATCTATCTCTTGTACTCCACGTATCAGTCCTGTTTCCCTTTCTATGTATTTTCTCTTCACTTCTATTTCTCTATCATATCATCCTTACTTTGTTTTCTTTCTCTACCTATCACCCCTCAACTGCGCTTCAATCTTCTTTTCTCCTTTTTCTTCTACCCAATCTTCTTCTTCTCTACCTTCTTCTACTTCTCATTTTTCCTCAACCTCCTCCTCTTCCATATCCTACTACTGTTTATTTAATCTCTTTTAATTCTTTTGCTTCTTTATTCTGTACCAATTTTTTCTTCTTCTCTACCTTATTTTTTAAACATTTTCTTATTCTCTTTTTCCTATTCTTCTCTCTTCTATTTTTTCTCTTTTTCCTATTCTTCTCTCTTCCATTTTTTCTCTTTTTTCTATTCTTCTCTCTTCTATTTTTTCTCTTTTTCCTATTCTTCTCTCTTCTATTTTTCCTCTTTTTCCTATTCTTCTTTCTTCTGCTTTTTCTTACTTTCCTATTCTTCTCTCTTCCATTTTTTCTCTTTTTCCTATTCTTCTCTCTTCTATTTTTTCTCTTTTTCCTATTCTTCTCTCTTCCATTTTTTCTTTTTTTCCTATTCTTCTCTCTTCTATTTTTCCTCTTTTTCCTATTCTTCTTTCTTCTGCTTTTTCTTACTTTCCTATTCTTCTCTCTTCCATTTTTTCTCTTTTTCCTATTCTTCTCTCTTCTATTTTTTCTCTTTTTCCTATTCATATCTCTTCTGATTTTTCTCTTTTACCTATTCTTCTCTCTTCTATGTTTCTCTTTTTCCTATTCTTCTCTCTTCTGTTTTTTATCTTTTCCATATTCTCCTCCACATCCTTACCTTCGTATTCTTGTACCAATTTTTCTTTCACCATTTGCTTGGAATATTTTCTCCTTCTTTTTCTCTTTTTCCGATTCTTCTTTCTCCTCTTCTCCTTATTCTCCTTCAGATCCTATCACTTCATTCTCTTTTTTCTATCTTCACACCCTTCTTAATTTCTTTCACTTCCTCCCGTTCTTTCTCCTTCTCTTTCCGTCCACCATCCTCATTCACATCCACATTCACATTCCATCCACATCCTCAACCTCATTCTCTTTCTTCTTTCTTCTTCATCCCCTTCTGCTTCACTTTCTCCTTCTCTTTCCGCCCACCATCCTGTACCAGTGCTTTTACTGCTTCTCGTAAATCTTGAGCGTCTGCCGGCTGCAATATTACGACGACGTTATTCGGCGCTGCTGGCTGCTGGAAGCTGCGTTCCTATTCCAACGAAAATTATTATTATAGCCATCTACTGCACTCCATGCCATACACTGGCCAAAAAGAGAGCTTATCCATCCATAGATGATATGCTCTAAGCTACCCCGAGCCTAAACAGCTCCATACTCTTTTCCAACTAATATCAACGAAACAAACACTATATCTAGAGGCCGAACCTATTCTTGGGATACCTAACCTAACGTGCGTTAGGTCATACTACATGCAAGTCCTGAATTTTGTAAGATTACGCATTACGCAGCGTTTATTGATACATTGACGCACCACATTAAAAAAAGAGACCCTCAAAACCCAGATAACCAACACAGAGATTTTAATGGGACCTGTGACCGGTCTCATTCCCCCATTTGAATACATGGTTATTTAGTGCAGCTCTCGTCAAAACTAGAGGACATTTTTATTGGAGATTAGGGCCTACGTCTTGGAGACTCCAGTTAAGAAGTATAAGACAAGTCAGATTTACAAAAATATACAATTTTATACACTATTAACCATAGTTACTATATCAATTAGTTGAGGTGGGGGAAATCTTTCACAAGTCATAACTCCCTAACAAAGCATTTCCGGACATATGTTTATATAAACTTTTTTCATTATTTTGATGAGAGGAAACCGCCCTAGAAGTTCGTCGGGTTCCTCGTGGGACACCCTGTATAAGCAGGGTACAGTTAGGAGACTAAGTCTCTTGAACAACCAGGCAGCTCTTGATTGCCACATTATTATGGTAATAACAGTAAACAACTCCAATAATTTATTTATTGCAATAAGTCTCTATTCTTCAACTCACATTTTGCTCATAATTATTACTACAAAAAATATATTATTATGGTAGGAATGGGACTGTGAATAGAATTATTGTAAGAAATATAAAATTATATGAAATAGAAAATTGAATAAGAGTTTGAAAAAAAGCTGTCTTTAACTATTGTAGGCTATTACATAGGCCAACTCTGTTGGACATTGAGAGTTTCAATGATGAACATTGGTGAAAACTCTCGTGCCAATAATTAATTTCGAAATTATTCTTTTTTACAATTAAGTATTGAAAATAAATACAAGTTTAGCCATCTCTTTAGGATTTAGCAATCCATCTCCCGAAATAAACTGATGCGGGTAAAATGTGGTAATGAAAATACCTTTGTTTTCCTAATACCTTAAATATATAATATCTCAATACCTTTGAAATCTAAGATTACGTTTGGATTGCATGCTTAGTGATATTATCAATAAAATGGAAACAAGGTAAATTTTTCCAAAGCTGTACAGCTAGTTATCAAGAACCTATATTTATACTAAGTTTTGAAAGTCTAGAATATTCCTTTCATTGTCGTTTTGATGGATAGACAATGACAAGATTTAATTGGGGCCCTGTCAGATCCACATAATATAGATTATACACATATGAACGCTTTCCCATTCACACATGACTAATAGAGGAAAATGTGATCCAGGGAATCATGTAGTTGGTTTTCATGATAGCTCTCCAATATTCATTTGATAGAAAACTTCTATCTCAGTTATTCTGTGTGAATGAATAAATTTCAACACAGTTGGTTTCACCGTTGAATTCAGTTGGAAAACCATCTAAAAATCAGAGCGCTAGCATTCATTAGCGATGCAGCCAGAGGTGCATTATATTATTTAGCAGCTGCAGTCACTACTTAATTCTCAACTGCATCTGCACTCTGCAATCTCGTTGGTTCGTTTCGAAAGCAAATAGGGATACTTTCCTTTCCTTCCGGATGCTTTCCTCCTGGTAGAAGTTCGTGACAAGAATGAACGATTGAACAGACTACAAGAGAGAGGATGGACTGCAGAAGGAGATGATTAGAGAAAGAGAAAACGGAAGAAAGAGAGACATAGTAAAAGAGTGATGAATGAGTAAGAGAGAACAAGAGAAAAATAGAGTTATAGAGAGAGTATGAGATTGCATTGGGGTAGATTACATCTAGTTTCAGTTTCCAGATTCTAATGCTGACCATCAGAGAAAGACCACTAAGAGAACTGGCTTTGAAATTCATCAGGGAATTAAAACTAAATAAATCAAATATGGTACCTGAACTCCTGATTTCACTGGTTGGATTAGATTATTGATGACCACATTATTTATTTATTATTATTTATTTATTTATGCAATTACAATGCAAGAGCATACGGGGAAACCCAAAAATTTGCTCCCCAATCGTGATCATATTACAATAAATAAAATTTACAAATTTGAGAAAAAAATAGCTGGAAAATAAACAAAAAAGAAAGAAATTATAACCAGCAGGTCATCGAAAGCTGTGCTGAGCTTTCTGGACAGCTGTTCAAACCGAATCAATTGTTTTTGATGAACGCCAGCCACCAAACGCGGTGCTGTATTGTGCTGTGCCTGTAACTGCCCATTTTTTAAAAGCTATTTATTTAATTTAAACAGCTGTCTCAACACAGCTCGGCCTGTAACTATATATTGTAACTGTAAGCTGTGCCTGTAACTGCCCATTTTTTAAAAGCTATTTATTTAATTTAAACAGCTGTCTCAACACAGCTCGGCCTGTAACTATATATTGTAACTGTAAGCTGTGCCTGTAACTGCCCATTTTTTAAAAGCTATTTATTTAATTTAAACAGCTGTCTCAACACAGCTCGGCTTAGGACAGCAAAGATTTTGATGACCGGGCACCCTATAGATGACTACATTATTATATGACTGTTAAAGGCATATATTATAATTATATTATTAACATAATTATAGATCTTGAGATGAATTATTTACAGTAAATAATTCAGAATTTAGTAGCGTTCCTTACTATGATCTTACTATGTAGGCAAGCAACCTGAACTTTGCTCAAAGATTACAATTTCTATTCTTTATCTTTAAACAATCCAATTGAACAATTAAAAGTTGCATAGAGTAGTTGGCATTCATATTCATAATTAAGTAATTTGCCTATGTTAACCTTCATGTTTTGGACAATGTAACATATTCAAATTTGTGAAGAGAGCAGTTTTAGACTTGACATTCTCTCCTTCACATTCATTGTAATTTTGTCACAATAAATAAATGAATATAATTCAAATTAAAAAAATGTCCCTCAAGAATTGCTTTGAGCATTCTGCTTTTGCTGGTCCCTTCCATTCATAACCATGTATCAAGCTAGTTTACATCCATGTTACCCTATAAAGCCCTAACAAGCATGAGTGGGAAAATGAACTCGAAATCATAACAAAATTTCATATTGTGGGTCGAATTCTTGAATACTGTTGGCTAGTTTTATTAGTAGACTTGAGATAAATAAAGGTACAAGATTTGGCAGTTATAACAATTTTAAACTCAATGAAACTAAAATTCAAATTTATAAGTAGCAACAACATATTCCATATCCTAGACTACTATCATGGCCACCTCTAACAAAACTAGAGGTAGAGGTAGAGGTAGAGGTCTAGAGGTAGCCTTGCTACTATTGGCCAACAAAATAGATGTTTCTGATTAACAAAATGGCGGCCTTTAAAAGGAAGAACTTTGATGCAGTGCTGCCATTGGCTGGTTACTTGGACATGACACACCCACTTTTAACAATGGAAGGAGCTAACTAATGATAGTCAAAAGTAAAGAACAATGGAAAACTTGTGAAAATGGTTGAGAGAAAAGAAGCCATAGTGCAGTTATTTGAGGATCTTTGATAGAAGAATAGATAAAATGAGATACTGAGATGAATAAAGGTACTAGATTTGACACATTTAACAATCTTAAACTCAATCAAACTGAAATATTAATTAAGAAGTAGCAACATATTCCATACCGTACTATTGGACAACAAAATAGATGTTTCTGATTAACAAAATGGCGGCCCCTAAAAGGCCGAACTTCGATGCAGTGTTTCCATTGGCTGTTTACTGAGACATGTCACACCCACTTCTAACAATGGGAGGAGCTAACCAATGAGACTCAAAAGTGAACAAGAATGGAAAACATAAGGAAATAGTTGAAAGAAAAGAAGCCATAGTGCAGTTATTCAAACATCTATGATAGAAAAATAGATAAAATAAGGTACTGAGATTAATAAATGGACTAGATTCGGCAGTTATAATAATCTTATACTGAAACAGAATTTATTCATTTCGAATTCCTTCAAGTGCTATTAGTTTAAACTCTTGAGATTTAAAGTCTTAAACTCAATCAAGCTGAAATTTAAATTTAGAAGTATTTGGTACCAAAGACTCAGTCATTATTATAATTTGTTTTTCTTTCTCTTCTATTTCTTCTTTTCATTTGGAACGAATTTCTGTTTCCTTAACTGTTTAATTGTTTATTCTAACTTATTATTTTTAATATAATCTTTAGTAGTTTTAACGATACTCCTGCATGCGGACATAATTTCATTATGAAATTATTTGCATGCAGTATTATTTCTGCAAACGGCATGACTGATTGAAATTATTTTCACATTATATATATATATATATATATACATATTTTATTTCATTTTAAGTTATTTATTCTTTTATTTGTATTACCATGATTGAAGTGTTTTTTGTTTTTTACTTTAGTTTGTATTATATATTTTTTCTTTTAGTGCCAGCATGTCATTATTTTGTTTCATATTCTGTAATCTATTGTTTGTTTTTTTTGTGCAGAAATAAAGTTTATTATTATTATTATAAAATGGTTGAAAGAAGAGAAGCCATTGTGCAGTTATTAAAGATAAATAAATAGATAAAATAAGGTACTTTGATGAATAAAGGAGCTAGATTTGGCAGTTATAACAACTTAAATTTAAATTTAGAAGTAGCAACATATTTCATACCCTACTATTGGACAACAAAATAGATGTTTTTGATTAACAAAATGGCGGCCTCTAGAAGAGTGAACTTCGATGCAGTGTTGCCATTGGCTGTTAACTGTGACATCTCACACCCACTTTCAAAAATGGAAGGAGCTAACCAATGAGAGTCAAAAGTGAACAAGAATGAAACCCAAGTGCATTATTCAAACATCTATGATAAAAATATGGATAAAATACGGTACTGAGTTACTACTGGAATTTATTTTAGCTACTGCAGGATTTCATATGAGTGTTTACTTGTGGATTGTTATTTGGAAATTGTTATGCAACAGGCTTTTTGTTTGCTTTCACATATCAGAAGAATTTTTTGGGTTAAAAGCTACGCTGTTTATTGGAAATAAGTGTATACATAACAATTCAATCCAATGTCAGTCCGGATAGAACTTGTTTAACTTGAGACTTGATAACACTATTCAATGCTCTGTGTATTTTACAAAATTGAAACATTTGAGAAACTTTTAATTGATAACTTGAGATTCTTTTTTAACTATACAATGATCAGTGCATTTAAAAGATTGAAACATTTTGAATGAATGGAAAGATGGCGGCAGTCTTTAAACTTCCGTATTTATGAGTAAGCAAAGTCAAGATTACTTCATCTGCCTAATCAGGTTTCGGAAGTTTTACTTGTTGTTTGAGAAAGATTTCTCAATTAGAATGATTTGAATTTTTAATTACTGCCATATTAAATTATTAGAGAGACGATTAAGTAGCTGGGAAATGGGCTGACTAATCAAGTTATCCTTCTTGGTTGTGTTTTACTTCTTCTCTCTCACTTTCTCAATATCTCTCCTTCATTCTATCTACCTCTCTTTCACTTCATTCTTTTCTATCGTTCATCACCCTTTCAAAACCACTTTTTCTCCATCTATTTTTCATTCTATCTCTTTGTTACTTTCTCCCAGCCTTCCTCTCACTCCCTCTCCTTTTCAACCCCACTTTCTCTTGCTTCTCACTCACTCACTCACTCACTCTATCTTGCTCTTCACCTCACACACCTTTCGCTCACTCCACCTTTCTTTGAAAAGTTTAATTCTTTTTTAAACTAGAAGCAGAGGTTTTCTGTGCACAAGACGTAGACAGTGCACTCTACCGGAGAAAAGTAGTACTGCTGGTCGGTTGTCAGCCTTTTCCGCCATAGTTTTCAATTAAGGGCTTTTTTCCGGTTTACTTAATGAATTATGGCCATGACGAAGAAGGAGGATCAAGAAAGAGAATGGAAGAGAGAAAGAAAATCTGAATAGAATTCAGATTGAAAGTGTAGCACGGCGCTCAGCGGAAAAACTGTTGTAGGTGTAGGAGGAAAGGTTTACAGGTGAAGTCGGGAAAACTTCATTGGGGGAAACTTTTCCGGGCCAACGTTTTCCCGCCTAAAACCGGCTGAGATTTTCTTCTATTTTCTATGCGCTGTGAAAAGTTTCATTGAAATGTTGTACAGACTCAAAGTGAAGTGAAGCTGGAGCTCAGTGCAATTAAAAACAATGCGAAAAGCTCTGGAAAATTTACATTTTACATCAACTGTGTACCGGTTTTTCAGTGTCTGTGTATCGTAGCTTTTCTGCTGGCTTATTTATTTGGTGTTGTAAAACTTTTCTGATTTCCCACTGACTCTATAGATTATAGACGATCAAAGATTGGCTTTTTGTGCTGATAAAGCTTCTGAACAGATTCAAATTGCTGTGAATAAAAGTTAAATATAGGTGGTCATTGGGAGAACATGTGAAAAATTTGAGAGTTGAAGAGTGGGTCTTTAAAGATTTGTATTTTTCGAGAAGCACAGTACAAAAATACAAATGAATTGTTCTAATCCACCTGTGTAGTACAAAACACGTGAGAATTTTCAGCCCAAAATACCTATAAAATTTATATTTAAGTTTTTTTTTCCCTACTAAATTAAAATTAAACTGTGATGTGGAATTTCTTCAAATTTATTATAATTGATAGACCTGTGTATAAAAATGTTGAGGCTCTCTAGGAATGCTTGTGAATCCTTTTAATTGAATTCTTTTAAAGTTTATCTCTAAGTGAAGAATCCTCAAGGTAGGCTTATTGAGGGTTTTTTCAGTGGTAATAAATCATCAAATGTGGCCTTACGAGTGCGTACACAATCAGGGTGCACCCTGAGTAACTTATGACCAAAGAGATGGCTAAAATGGCGGTGAGACATGTCAATGACTCTCCAGATCTCACAAGACTGTATTTGAAGAATTTTGAATGTTTTATTTGTAGTGGTGAAGGTGATATTGTGGAAGATATCCATAATGAATTTTTAGACGAGTTGTCACAGCCACAGTTATTGAGAAAAAGTGAGATACTATTTTCGGATGTTATACCATTATCAATCTCAATCAAACTAAAGCTAAAGTACAGAGTAGCTTAATATATACTAAACACGGAATGATACTATTGGCTAAGGGATAGTCTGACCTTCATTGGCGGTTTGTGATTGGCGAAAGGCCATAACAAGTCACGCCCACTGGTGGGAGGAGTAACAAGGAAAATATAAGAATCAAATCAAGAACTAAAAACCGTGAACATCTAGAAAGTAACAAAGAAGAAAAGTACACAAGTAGGCTAGAATTAAGTCACTTTTAAATTAAAAATGATTTTTAAAATTCAAATTAAAGATGCAGAGTATCTGATTAATAATGGGCACAAGTTCAAGGCTGAAGAAAATGTTGAATCTCTACATTTGATTGGCAAAGGCAGAAAATTGAACATTTTAGAAGCTTTGGAGATAACTAGATTGATAAAAAACTATTCCAATACTAGTTTAAACGATCAAATTTATTTTAACCGATTCATTACAACTAACTTGGTTTCATCATAATTCTGGCCTACATTTAATAACGGCACTTTTGTGTCTTTCTCGGTTGACCTTGACTGCATTTCAGTGAGCTTAAATTTTTCAATTTAACATTTTCTTTAGCCTTGACTTTTTGTCAATTATTAATGAGATGCTCTGCATCTTTAATTAAAAAATGACTCAATTCTAGCCTTCCAGCCTTCACAGTATTTAGTTCTTGATTTGATTCTTATTTTTCCCTTGTTGCTCCTCCCACTAGTGGGCGTGTTTGAGATTGATAATGATATAAAAACCGAAACTAGTATCTCACTATTTTCAATAAATGTGGCTGTGACAACTTCGTTTTAGTATTCATTAATTTTGAATGTTTCCTCTGTAGTCCTTTTTTCTTGTTTTTCTTCGGTATATATTGCTATTGAATTTGTAATAATTGTGATTTTGTTAAAGGTGAATTTTTATTATTTTGAGGATAATAAATTGAATAATAATAATAATAAATTGAATGTGGCTTTTTCCATTTACATAGGATAAATAATTAAATATCTATTTACATAGAATAAATGAAATGAATAAACGTGTGAACGCTTCGGGCATTTAAATGTTGGTTGTTACACCCATGAAGATATAAATTTTGTTGAATCTGTAATCATTTTGTAGATTCAATCAACTTTTTTGTTAAATAAAATTTACTTTTCTGAATTTTTCAACATTCTGTTTAATTTTTCAAATTTTTATTTCAAATTCTATTCATCTTCAATAACAAAGAAACATATCAACATCAGAAACATAAAAAATACATCTGAAATATACAAAATTGAATAGTAATTGATGCAGAAGTTATACAATAGTCTTATTCAATGGAAAGAGAAAAGAAATGCCCACAAGACACATAGTCTGAGCGTGGGAATGAGTTGTGAAAAACAAAAATACTCTACGGATTGATTAGAAAAATGTAAAGTAGTAAAACAGAGAGAAATTATTAATACCAGGTGATTGAAAATTGAATTGCACAACTAAGTCAATTTTCGTTACAGCATAGAAATATATCAGAAAACTTACTTCGGTCTTTTTTGAGATGTGAGCTTAGGCATTCTATTTTGAACGTTCAAATCCAACAGTGGATATTAAAAGAGGGTTTAACGGTCTTTTTCAGTTTAACTGACATTTTCCAAAGGTGGTCCAGGAGGAGTAAAGTAAAAATGCAAATAGCTTTTTATTAAATCCATATCGCCAATACCTCTGACCTATTTACTTCTAAATAATATCTCTTTCTTCTTTTTTATTCGTTCAAACCCCGAAATTTTCCACCTCTCTCTCACAAACGAAGATGGTGAAACGATTTTTATTATTCGATTCTGTAGAGCGGTCGTTTTGCTGCCTAACCTGGGTCTCTCCTTTTACACAGTCGTGGTTGAAGTGTATCTAATAAATATAATATTCTGCAGCTTTACTTCTCTATTCGATACGATACGAACGGAATTCTTTTTCGTACAATACTAACGCTGAATCCTGTTTGCTCTTGTTGCCCGACAAAAAGCTCTCCCGTAGGAAATATATTCAGCCAGTCGAGTAGCAAAAAACACCCGTTTGACAGAAATTTCCCATTCTTGTATTATCTTTTTTGCATTCTCTCTTATTTTTATCACACTCTCCTTTTATCTTCTCCTTCTTCCTTCTCTCCTCATATTTTTTCTCTTCTTCTCCTTCTTGACCATCTCCTTCTCTTCCTCTTACCTCCTCCTCCTTCTCCTCATTCTCCTCCTTCTCCTCCTTCTCCTCCTTCTCCTCCTTCTTCTCCTTCTCCTCCTTCTCCTCCTTCTCCTCCTTCTCCTCCTTCTCCTCCTTCTCCTCCTTCTCCTCCTTCTCCTCCTTCTCCTCCTTCTCCTCCTTCTTCTCCTTCTTGACCATCTCCTTCTCTTCCTCTTACCTCCTCCTCCTTCTCCTCATTCTCCTCCTTCTCCTCCTTCTCCTCCTTCTCCTCCTTCTTCTCCTTCTCCTCCTTCTCCTCCTTCTCCTCCTTCTCCTCCTTCTCCTCCTTCTCCTCCTTCTCCTCCTTCTCCTCCTTCTCCTCCTTCTCCTCCTTCTCCTCCTTCTCCTCCTTCTCCTCCTTCTCCTCCTTCTCCTCCTTCTCCTCCTTCTCCTCCTTCTCCTCCTTCTCCTCCTTCTCCTCCTTCTCCTCCTTCTCCTCCTTCTCCTCCTTCTCCTCCTTCTCCTCCTTCTCCTCCTTCTCCTCCTTCTACTTCTTCTCCTCCTTCCCCTCCTTCTCCTCCTTTTCTCCTCCTACTTCTCCACCTTCTCCTCCTTCTCCTCCTCCTTTTCCTCCTTCTCCTCCTTCTCCTCCTCATCCTCCCACTACTCATACTCCTTCTTCTTCATTTCAAATGATTTTTCCATGCTCAGAGCTCTTCCTTACTTCAATCAACTAGTCTTCCTTACTACTCATGCTTTTTATCAAATTCTTCAAGTTTTAGCTTAATAATGTAAATAATATCCAGCTCTTTATTTCTTTTATCAGTTATTTATTTTGTTTTTACGGCCTCATTGGACCCACATAGGTCAATCATTCATTTCTTTATAATAATGATAACTATTATTAATTATTAATGATTTTGTTCATCTATTAAAACGTTACTACTTGTTTTCCTCAAATCAAATATCGCCTCCTTCAACCCGAATTCTCACCTCAGCTTACTCTGGATATCGCACACGTCGTTCGGCAAGCGTCACAAGCGTCAAGCGTCATGAAAAAATACGGTTTCAATTAGCTAATTGTCATTTTCTGTGTGATGGTTCACGGAGCGTTGCGCAAACGGTACAGGCGTCAAGCAAGCGCGAATCCAGAGGCGAGATGTATTTCCCCAAAATTCTCAACCAACACTGAAAAAATTGTGTTTTTTAGGGATAAGGGCCCTAAATGAATGATATCCCGAAAGTATTCTTTTAGCTGGTACGCCCCCAGAAAAAATTCTGAATCCCACCTGGCCTGAAGAATTGGTTGAGCCGTCACAGTCAATGACAATCTACCAATGGCAGCTATTTATTCAAGACACTTGACGACTGTGACGCCTGACGAACGCTTCCTGTACGGATTGTCCAATATTTTCATTCCCTGTAAGTGTATGTATTACTGTTATAGAAATCAAATCTTAAAGCCGTCTACAATAACAGATTTATTACATGCAGACTAGTTATGTAATCTGGCACTAAACTCCATCATTCAAATCATATTACATCGTTATCTACCTATGGTAACCTAACTATGTATCTTCATCTTGTACCTAGGTGTACCTAAATGTACATCTAGTGCATCTAGGTACAGACAGTTTCACGGTGCTTGGCGTCTCGATGGAGCATGTACAAATATTCCCTAAGTCCGCTGACGCTAAAAAGTTCAGCAGTGAGTGTATTTGACGCGACTGTACTTCACGGCTGGAGGGGAAGCGTGGTGGGAAAGACTTTCTGTCTCTCTCGCACTGCCTCCCCTGCCACCAGCGAGACGCCATGCACTTTGAAACGGTCTGTACCAGATGTATGATTCTGTATCTACATTAATAGCAGGACGGTATAGTAATACTATACCGTCCTGCATTAATAGCCTCAGTGGACTGTATACTGCATAAACTGTACCATCTAGGCTGTACTAGAGACTATAAAGTTGGCGTAGGTTACCTATTCTACCTTGGTAAAGCTAGACATAACCATGTCTAGTAAACATCAGAAAACTAAATCTTAAGCATTATTATGTTTTACTAGCTATTGTGCCCGTCCTTCGTACGGATTATGTTTAGAAATAAGACTAAATATGTTTCAGCTTTTTTGATAGCAACGATCATGAAGTTGTTAGCAGCTTAACAAGGTTGTTTTAAATAATTACTTCTATATGTATATTTGAATATAGTTTTGTATTTTAGTATCGTTACCTTCTTGCATGAAGAGTAAACAACTTAGAACATAAACAATTCAGTGACAGTTATCAGATAGAATATTTGAGAACAGCTGATTGATATATCATGATAAATTACGTGATTTGTTCTTATGTGGTAATAAAACTTAGAAGAAATGTATCCAAAACCGCACAATACTTGGTTTTTAAACGTTTATTATTCTGTTTAAAAAAAGTTAAATTAGTTTTTTATAGCTAAAGACATTGTCAGAAAGGTCTTCAATACTGATGAATTACTTAAATCCCGATCGATGCTCTCGTTTTTCAGGAGAAGGCCGCGTAAAATGTATCCAAAATCGCACAATACTTGGTTTTTAAACGTTTATTATTCTGTTAAAACAAGTTAATTTAGTTTTTTATAGCTAAAGACATTGTCAAAAAGGTTTTCAATACTGATAAATAACTTAAATCCCGATCGATGCTCTCGTTTTTCAGGAGAAGGCCGCGTAAAATGCCTTCGGGGCCGTGACAGACAGACAGACAGAAATTGAGATAAGACTTGTTTCGGCTTCTTTAATGTATAAAACGTAAAAATAACCAAAAAATATATAATTCTGATAAATGTACAGACAAAACTCTAATTTTATTTATATAGATTGAGAGGACCTGTTCTCTGAGAACAGATGACTCTCAATAAAATATAAGAAGAAGTGTAAGTGATATTGAGAACGAAAAAAGCAAACATTCATTATCAGATTAGTCTTGGATCTTTAAGTTGTGAACTAATCATAAAACGGAATATTGCCGTATGTTGTGAAATTATTTTTTTATTTAAATGTAGCCTACGTAAAACAACAAAGTGTAGGTTACTTACAATTAAACGACCAATTTTCTTCACTGCATTCAAAATTATTGGTATCGTGCATCTGTTTAAGACGTCAGCAGTTATATTCGACAGTCACATTTCGTTAAAATCCATCTTAAGGGGAGAATAGTGTCATTCAACAGTTGACCTGTCGCTAAACGAGTTTTGGACACGCGGAAGTTTCTGGGCAAGAGTTTATATGGGTTAGTAGTCCTTGTTGTAAGGTTGGGGGGGGGGGGACTGAACCCCATTTCCTCTCGATTGCATACGAGGGGGTTCAACCCCGTTTTCTGAGGGTTGAGAAGTGTGAACCCCGTTTTCCAAGGGTTGAATACGAGTCGTAACTTGACCTTCTGGGGTTGCATGGGTTGTGCACTTTCGGACAAAGGTTGGGTTCTCGATGTTTGTTGATATGGTGTTTGTGAGAGGGTGGGGGCTTTGAGTGGAAGGTTTTGGAATAGATAAGCTAAGAAGGTTGGGGAACTATTTCAATTGTAGTTGTGTTTCACTAGGAGCAAATTTTCATAGTTTGTGAATTGGTCATTACCAAAAACAGTTTGGAACATTTTCAATTGTTCGGTAAATTCAAACATAGGCAATATACTGGTCCTTTAAATAGTTTTAACTACGGTTCGAATGAATATAATAGGTTAGAAAGTAAATTGAATATATATTTGTATAAGAATATATATATTGTAACTATGGTAATGAGTGTAACTAGTGAAGATTTATGGCTTATATAATAATAATATATTATTATATGGCTTAAAAATGTCAAAATTCCAAATTACATCATCTTTTTTCGGACTGTGATAGTGCTTTGTTTAAAATGAAAAAATTAATATTCTTTATCTGCAAAAGACTTGTGATTGTGAATAATTATTGTGCTTCAAGGTGAAATTTCAAGTGAAACAGCGACCTAATCTAAGATTTTTATCCTACTTTAAAATTTTGTGAAAAGCAGTTTTGGGCAATAGCCTGTTGTATTCACATTGACTGTATTAATTTTAGTTAAATGAATGAATAAATAGAAAGAAAGCAAGGTCAATACTGCCTACGGGTCTTATGCACTACAACCCCGAATTTCTTAAAAATTTTCTTTAGAGTCTATACTATAACTAAGTTTAACTTAACCTAACCTGACCTGTTTGATAAAATATTTTAAGATATATATGGTATCGGCCGCCAGAATAGGAATCTACTGCTCAATGACAATTTTCAAGAAATACGGGGTTAAATTGCAAAAGACCTCTGCTTACTTTATTCCATGCATGTATTATCAAACTAGTTGCATGGTGAAGCTATTTTAACACTATTGCCACTTTACAATACAGGAGTCAAAACGCAAAACTTTTTTAAAAAAGTGTCGAAATGAATGTTATGCATTAGTTACATCAGCTGATTGAAAAATTTCGAAATCAATTTAAATTTCAATTCAGAACCTCCCAACAAGAAACACGGTTCCAGGGGGGGGGGGGAGTAGCCACCCAAAATCGGAAATTCACTGGTGAAGGGTAGAAAAAAGGGAAAATTTCACAAAAAAATGTCAATAAATTACAATATTTGTGGCCACCTTCACCATCCAAACACCCTGCTCCTGATTCCAGCATCTGTTTTCCAACATTTCTGTCTGCTCGATCTCACGGATCCTTGGGTTGAGTGTAAGAGAGGACCAGGAGTCCTAAATTTGCCCTTAATAAAGGCAATTAATCAATCAATCCTTTTATAGTATTTCAGACCGAATATTTCCTTTCAAATTTCTCAGAATCCGCGACTCCAGTATAGAAAAATGAAATACTGTACCTCAAATGAAGCCAATACGAAAGTACTCTAACATCATTCAGTCTTGTATTACTCATCTTAAACCCAAATTCCATTTCAGTCAAAAAGTACATTCTATTTGAATGCTAACCAATTAAGGAAGCTGACTCTGTGCTAGCACAGCTACAAGGTAAATTCTGGGAAATCAGTTTTGAGCACAAGCTAGTTAAAACCCCCGAATGGTTTGTGAGATGTTCTTGGGTTTCTGCATCTGACCGGCATTGCCAAGGGCGTATGTATTCTTGCTTGGAAAAGGAGGTGCACCCCCTACCCCCCCCCCCCCCTAAGAGGGGGTAATTAAATAATTAGGGGGCCACTTGTTTTCGTTCTCGACCCTGCTCCCTGAACTTGAGCTGTTCGATAGAGCTCTAATTAGGGCATCGGGAAAACGGTAACAGCTCATTACGAAAAGCGAGGGAAACTCGGCTAGCGAGCGCGGGAAACGTGCACGTGTTTGTGTAAGAAACGCGGGAAATTTGTTTGTGTGTGCGCGTGTGGGTGGCACAAACATTCATCTGCACATTCTTGTTGGAATTCGGTCTGCATATTTGGGTTCTCTTGACATTTCTTTTTTCCAGGATGGAATTTCTACCTCTGGAATTTTCCGCTGACCTTTGTCAGTATAATAATTAGGGAGTGATTCACGAATTGGAGTGGATAATTTGCATACAAAGTGAAATATATGGTACCTTATTTAAATGATAAATGATGGCTATTTTTATCTGGCTCTTGAGACCAGAGTGCGATATGAGTTTTAAACAGACATTTTCCAATCGCCATATGAAACTAACCAAGCTATAGTGAAACTTAATGTTGTCATAACTGCATTTGTTATGAAAGATCAGTTATAATCTTAATTTTACCAAATGATAATAACATAACATTAACACGAAAAAATACTAAGAAGATTTAGAGTCTGGAGAGAGGACAAATAAAAAGCCAAAATAGGATTTTTTAATGTAATTTTCATTTTAAAACTCTTCTTTACTCTATAACGTTAACGTATAACTGAAAATATAAAAATATTTCAACACGAATTTCCAAAGTTATAGAATAAACTCTTTATTTCCATTGATATTGCTTCATTTTTCCGTTCTATTCCAATTGGAAAATTGTTCACACAGTTAGGAAGAACGTTTTTCTCTCTCAAAATAACCGAATTCTCAGTTCTATTGTCACAATCCAATCCAAAATCATCACCGCCCTTAATCTTTTCTCGAACTAGGCGTTTTCAAGCCATGCTAGCCACGATAACTTCCAAAGATTGCTTTTTTGTTCTACTATGCCACCAAATCTTGGCTTTTCGCACCGGCTTTTCTTTTCTTTTTCCACTGGTTTCCACCGCCTCGAGGCGCTTTTCCTCTCCTATTTATTCTTCTGCTTATCAGGTTCCATTCCATGCTTTAAGCGGTCTGTCGTCATATTTCTCATTCTCCATTGTCCTTTCCCCCTTTCTCTTTCTCACTCTCTCACACACACACACACATACACTCTCTTTTTTTCTCGACAAACGTTCAAAAAACATTCGCGATCCTATTCTATATTTTAGCCACGTTTTTGTCGGAGAAACTGAGGCGCAGACAGAGATAAATTGGGTGAAAAAGAGAGAGGAAGAAGAGAAGAAGGAGAAAGGAAGGAGATAGGAAGGAGTGAGGAAGGAGTGAGGAAGGAGTGAGGAAGGAGTGAGGAAGGAGTGAGGAAGGAATGAGGAAGGAGATAGGAATGAGTGAGGAAGGAGCTATAAAGGAGAGAAGAAGAAAAGAGGAAGGGGAGAAAAAGGAGAGAGGAAGGAGATAGGAAGGAGAGAGGAAGGAGAGAAAAAGGAGAGAGGAAAGAGATAGAGGAAGGAGAGGAAAAGGAGAGAGGAAGGAGAGAGGAAGGAGAGAGGAAAGAGAGAGGAAGGAGAGAGGAAGGAGAGAAAAAGGAGAGAGGAAGGAGAGAGGAAGGAGAGAAAAAGGAGAGAAAAAGGAGAGAGGAAGGAGAGAGGAAGGAGAGAAAAAGGAGAGAGGAAGGAGAGAAAAAGGAGAGAGGAAAGAGAGAGGAAGGAGAGAAAAAGGAGAGAGGAAAGAGAGAGGAAGTAGAGAAAAAGGAGAGAGGAAAGAGAGAAAGAGGAGAGAGGAAAGAGAGAGGAAGGAGATAGAAAGGAGAGAGAAAGGAGAGAAAAAGGAGTGAGGAAAGAGAGAGGAAGGAGGGATGAAAGTGAGAGGAAGGATTGAGGAAGGAGCGAGGACGGATAGAGACAGAAGGAAGGAAAGAGAGGGCAAATAGAGAGGAAGGAGAGAGGATGGAGAGAAGAAGGAGGAGAAAATAAGAGAGAAAAGTAGCGTAAATTAAGAAAGAGAAAGAAGAGGGAGGTGAGAGAGATTTAAACAATTCGTAGAAAGTACCGATATTTGTGCTCTAACAAACTCGATTTTCCCGGGGGTTTTTTTTCGATTCAATTTTCCATTGTCAGTTCTCAAGTTTGAATAAAACTATTTTTCGCCACACTAGGACGTAATGAGCTGTTTTTCGTGCGTCATATGGAGGCCGAAAGTGTTTGGTTTCCGTCGAGGTCTGTAAACGTTTACCGCCCTAGGGCGGAAAAGAAAATGACCTTGAATGACAGCTGATCGTGTCTGGATACAGCAGTCATGATTGTAAAAATGAATCCTTCCAACTTTTATGTAAAACAAAAATATTTAAACCATCAATAAATGTTTATTTTTTATAATTTAATATGTACGTAGTATTTAAAATGTCAAAAATGACCACTTTTTATAACTTAATATGTATTATTTTGTAGTTTTGATATCAAACAATAGAACCTTTTTATCCAACCTACAGAGCTCTGGGTGGGAATTTTGTCAACTATTACAAATGTTGGTAACCTCTCACCAAAAGGTTGGTTGGTTAGGTTTTTTGTTTTTAGGAATTTTGACTACTACTGCAACTGTTGGTAAAGGTTACTGTTGGTATAGAAAGGTTAGTTGGTTAGGTTTTTGGTTGTTTTATGCAGGTTTCGAATCAGGAACAGGAATAACAACAAAAAACCTAACCATCTAACCTTTTGGTGAACAGTTGTAGTAGTTGACAAAATGCCCACCCAGAGCGCTGTAGGTTGGATAAAAAGGTGATAACCGTTCCTTGTATTCTTGCAAGTACCATAGCCTTAAAATTTCGCTTTCAAAATTTCCATCTTAACATTGTTGTTTTTTTTTCGTAGTGTGGCGAAAAATAGCGTTCGCAACACGGGCAAAAATGTTTTGCCGGCTCTCAAACGCTTCAAGTTCTCGACTTCGTCTCGAACTTGAAAACCGCGATCTCGAGCCGGCAAACACACATTTTCGGCCCTAGGTGCGAAATATACTATTACAAGCCATCAATGCTGAACCGATCAACTTGTTTGTGATACTATGATTTAATTAACAATTCTCAGAGAAATTCTGAATAGAAGTACAGTGTTGGTTTTTAAATACGGAAAGTTAAATGTCTGTATCGTATAAAAGATTAGTTATTGTTGATTTTACTCACGTTATTATCTTCAATAGAATGGATTTTTCCCCAAGTAGCTGGAGTTTTCTTACCCAAACTACAAAAGCATTAGTATTATGTTTGGGAAATTTCTACGAATTTTCAGCAGTTAGGAATTTAAAGATAGTATTCTATTCTGGCATCCGGTGGTTCGGAACCCACCTAGAACTGTAGGTTCAACTCATTAATCACCATCATCCAATTCATTACCTACGCACAGGTCTTAGACCTATGTAGGCTTCATCCTCCGAAAGAAAAACTTGAAATTATTTTTTTCTATGATATTACTTTTAAGTCCTCTATTTTAAGTTAAATTTTTTAGATCTATTATTTATCAATAAGTATTGATGAGCTTCAAATTTGTAGTGACACCCATCATAAAGACTTGTGGAATCCACTTTTGATCACTTTTCTTTCTCTATTGCAATAAACAGTGCCGTACCATGCGACATAATGAATAGCTCTCAAAAATCGGCACGTGAGTTCAAATACCAGTAATTGTGTTATAGAGAATATACTACATCCTTTTAAATAATTCTTGTCACTTAGTTTTATTTAAAGTTACTGAAAAGCTGTGGTATTACTATCTAAATTGCCTATACAGAAATATGTCATCCTTTTGCTCGACATCCTTGATTGTAAAAAATACAAATCAAGGAATTTAAAGACTAACACATTAATATAAAACTCGACTATTTCTTCACTTCCACACAATGTTTCTTCAATAGGTCCACTTAAGGACACTCTAGTATTATTATTTCGTATGTATATATTCAATTAAAAAAAAACAATCCATCAAAGATGCAACAGGCTATTGCCCACAACTGCTACCTCTACAAATTTCCAACACTGAAGAACCTAAATGCTGGAAATGTCAATTTTTTACAAAGAATTTCACTTTGAAATGCAATGTCCAATTATTTTCAATTAAATTATTATTTTCACTTACATCTCTGTAAATCTGCTTGTATGTGTGTGTAAAATGGATAAATAAAATAAATAAATAAATTCAATTTATTTAGAATTACACTTCTTGGAAGAAGCACTAACATAGTCCAATAGTCCAAAGAAAGTAGACATAATTTTGATTTTTTTTAGATTTTAGAACGAAAATATAGAACTCAAAGTCTATTAATTTCTATCACATAATATATGATACGTGATTATCTTTTTCTTTTAATTTTATTGAAGGCAACAGCAGAATCAGAATCTATTTTAATATTATTCGGTCTGCCTTTCAATTCTTCTCTCATACACTGTTTTTCTCCCTTTTTCTTTTTTGTCTTCTTCTTTTCCTCTTTTCCCTCTTTTTTCAATTTCTTCATCAATCTTTTTCTCTATCATCACCATCTTCATCAACTCTACCTATTTAACTTTGATTTATTCATTTCGTTTATTTTTTCTTTACATTTTCGACGTTATGGTGTTTAACACACTTCACCATGTTCCCTTCAATCGATAGTTCCTATTGATAAGCAACAAATAACATCGAACCGAACAAATTGAATTCAGCGAACATATAAATGGATGGATTGCATCACTCACACACATACACACACTTACACACGCACACACACACATGATGATGGATTATTGAAAACAAGCTGTACAACAACAGGTTTTGCACTCGACGACATTGACGATTTTGACGTTATTAGTTTTCGAAAATCCATGTGGTGGGGGACATGACTGATAGGGGTTAAAATAGAGGGAGAAATGGGTTGCAAATTATGGGGGGGGGGTGAAATATCATGGAAGAGGTAGTGAAGGGGGGTGAGAATAGGCCCGTGAGAGGGTGGGAGGAGTGAAATATGTGGGGAGGGGTGAAATATGAAGGGAGGGGAGGTTGAGAGAGGTGAAAATAGTTGGAAAAGGGAAAGATAAAGTGAGAAGGGGAAAAGTTGGTAGGCGATCCTTTCGTTTCTGTGCCCCATTAGCGTGACCGTTCGTCAATCCCTGGCTTTTAACATGATTTAATTATTGAATCCAGGGCGTTAAATATGGATGTGGTCAGCTTTTAATTACGTGGGGGTGGATGAATGGGGGGGGGTAGATGTAATGGTTGAGGAGGGGGTGGATATACTGATGAAGGGTAGATGTAATTGTTTGGGGGGGAGGTTATAGAGGGGGTGGAAATGGGTCGCTTCATACGAACTCAAAAAATTAGTTCTACTAACACACTTGCACGTATCATGTTAAGCATTAAGGTTTTTTGAATGCGAAGGGGTTGACATGAGGGATGGTGGAGGGAAGTGGGGAGTAATTGTTTGTGGTTATTGAATCAATTAGAGAGATGATTAGTGGGATGGTCATGTGTGGTAGGATGTATTAGTTGAGGGCAACTCATGTATACACATACACGCGCAGGGGATTTGTAGTAATTTATTGATGTAATATTAATCATTATTGTACAACTTACTGAGTATTTGTGACAAGTTTCATTTTGTATACCCTCTCAACTGTCCTGCTCTTAAATAACTGGTCTCTTCACTTCAATAGTCAGTAAATCTTGAAAATACAGTAATTTATTTTCATATTAACAATCTTTCAATGGAGGCAACATGTTCAAAAGGGCATTATAAAATATATTAATTTATTTTCATATTTACAATCTTTCAATAGAGGCAACAGTTATATCAAGGCAATAATAATCTTTCTTCACATAAAACATAATTCAAATAGAATAATTTCATTTAACGTAAAAAAAATAATGATAAAACTTACAATATGAGATCAGAAAAATATTTATGAGAAATCACTGTCTAAAGTTTATTCAAGCTATGGCAGTGTATGAAAATAGTTAAACCTTCATTGGTGCAGATTATCATTGGTGTTTATCACTTCCATGAACTTTTAACTGACTTTAGCCAAAATTGATTGCCCAATTTCTAAACTTAATTCTAAAAATAAAAGTGGTTGTGACAATTTCGTCTTATTATTCATTATGGATACCTTCCACAATATCACCTTCGCAATTACTAAGAAAGTCTAAAAATTCCCTGATTCTAAATTAATTGCGTAATTCCTAAAATGAATTCTAAAATATTGTATAGTTCTGAGCCAAAACTAATTGTCAAGCTCTATATGTGATTAAGTTTATCTGGAAAAAAATGAAGTTCATAAATTGAATTGCGGTGATTGTAATGTCTTTTATGTGGGTCAGACTAGTAGAAGTTTCAAACGTAGAATAAACAAGCATATTAGAGATTGAACCCCCAAAAAGGAGACTCAAATTTTGCAGAACATCTCATTACTTATGGACACAAGTTCAAGGCTAGAAAGTATGTTGAATTTCTGAATTTGATTGGCAAAGGCAGACAACGGAACATTTTAGAAGCTTTGGAGATAATTTGGATAATTTGGTTGATAAAAAACGATTCCAATACTAGTTTAAATGAGCAAATTTATTTCAACCAATTCAATACAACTAACTTGGTTTCATCATAATTCTGGCCTACTCTTTAATAACGGTACTTTCTTGTTTTTCTCGGAAAACCTTGACTCCATTTTATTTAGCTCCATTTTTTATTTTATTTTAGTTTTTAAAATTGTTCAATTCTAGCCTACTTGTGTATTGTTCTTGTTTGTTACTTTTTGGTTCCTGATATTGACACTGATTATTTCTTGATGCTCCTCCCACCAGTGGGCGTTACTTGTTTTGGCCTTCAGCCAATCACGGACCTTGTTATTCGAATAAGAATAAAGAAAATATCTATATCCATACCAAACCCAACCGAAACATTATCATAACCTTTATATCGATTACTTCCATTCGATTTTTTTTGTGGACAGCTTGCAAACTGTATCCACTACAACTACAATTATTTCTGTTTTCCCAATCAATTTCGAGAATCCAAACTAACCAGCATTTTATATTCTCAATTGATTTCGATTTATGACTTTCCACTGTATAATTTAAGCTTAACATATTTCTTTGTAACTAAAGTAAATTCGTATGGCTTTTCGTGGTGGGGAGACCCTTACGGGTAGTTCCACCTCGCCGCTTTTTTAACGACTGCTTTTTTTTTTTATATGCAACCGGGACCGACGGCTTAACGTGTCCTCCGAAACACGGGAGTGGCTCGAGAAAAATATCTTGTACTCAACTGGGATCGAACCCAGGACCTTTGGCTTATCAGACCAGCGATAAGCCAACTCGGCTACGCCGACTCCACTCTTTGTAACTAACGTTGAAGCATTTGAATTTTCTTTTGTTGAGGGATAGAAAGTATGAAAGAAGGAGAAAATAATTGAGCAAGTGAGAGGGAACCAGTGATTGTGATTGGCATAAGATGAGAGCGGGAATGGCGTTGAATGCAGTTGTTCGTTAGTTCGTTGAAATCCACATCCAGATCCGGAAGGAGGAGATACTGATCCCGTCGACTGTAATGACCTCTGCACTACGAATAGAGAGGCAAAGATGCTCATTGAGAAATCCAGGCATCCAGTCAGTCCCTATAGCAAGGGAGCATCACACCCTCTCTCATTCTTTCTCTCTTTCTCACTGACGCTCGCTCACTTTCTCTTTCTCTCTCTCCGTCGCTCTCTCTCTCTCCCTTTCTCTCTCTTTCTCAATAATTTACATTCTATCTCTCTCTATCTATACTCTCTCTCTTGTTTTCTCTCTCTTTCTCTCTTTCTTTCTCTCTTTCTTTCTCTTTCTCTCTCTCACTCTATCTATATACTATCTCTACCTATCACTCACTTCCTCTCTCTCACTCAAACTCCCTCTTCCACCCTCACTACCTAGTTTTTCTTTTTTCTAACAATCACATCATTTATTTCTGCTGTACAGTACATTAAAATATATATTTGTTGTATTTATAATCATTTGTATTGAATAATCTTATCTAATCTAATCTAATCCTCTCACACACTCATCTACCACCCTCCCTCCCACTCACACACTCAATCTCTCTCTTTTTTACTCCCTCCCACTCTATCGCTCTTTTTTCTCTCTCACACTACCTCTCTCTCACTGCTGACGTACCACTAATGATCAATCTGTATTTGCACTGGTTATTCCTTGGGGAGGTATAGCAGTAGATGGTTATAGGAGGGAAAAGAGTTTGGTGGCGTACTTTCGATTGTGAGGGTTTTTTTTGTAGGAAAAGTGTTGAAGATGAAAAAAGAAGAATGAATTTGGATTTAGTTGGATTCATTTAGTCGTGTAATTTTGCTATCTATAGGAATGATTACTCTATGACCTTATGATAAATTAATAGATGTTAATGGAAAGGGCAAAAAAGAGAAAAGGTTGAAATTGGAGGACAGAGTAAAGGAAGAAAAATAGAATGAGACGAGTGGAAAATAAACAAGCAGAAGGAGGGTTGAAAAAGAGAAACAGAACATGAATGAAGAAGACAGAGAAAGATTGGATAAGAGCTTGTCTAGAGATAAGTATAAATAAAATAGGGATAGGAGAAATTGGAAAGGAAGATAGTGAATAGTTTTTTGCTTTGTTTTTTGATTGTTTTACAATGAAAGGATAAGAATTGTTTGTTTTTTAGTTTTGACACCTCATGGAGATACTGTAAGATTACTTTAAATTATATTACCTTTAAATTCTACTAGTAAATAATATATATTATTGAATGAACTCACAGCTAGCGCTCAAGTATTTACTTTGCTGGCTGTGCCAAAAACGTGTTATAAACTTTATATTGTTAATTTCTTATATTTTTTTTTGTATTTTGGCGAAATAAATAAAAATAAAATAAGAGAAGGAAAAAGTAGAGAACACAGAATGGAGAGCACAGAGAATAAAGAAAATGGAATGGAGAGCACAGAAAATAAAGAAGACAGAATGGAGAGCACAAAGAATAAAGAAAAGGGAATGGAGAGCACAGAGAATAGAGAATTCAGAATGGAGAACAAAGAAAATAAAGAAGACAGAATGGAGAGCACCGAGAATAAAGAAAATCGAATGGAGAGCACAGAAAATAAAGAAAACAGTATTGAGAGCACAGAAAATAAAGAATACAGAATGGAGAGCACAAAGAATAAAGAAAAGGGAATGGAGAGCACAGAGAATAGAGAAGATAGAATGGAGAGCACAGAAAATAAAGAAGACAGAAAGAAAAGCGCAAGGAATAAAGAAGACAGAATGGAGAACACAGAGAATAAAGATGACGAATAAAGAGAATAAAGGAGGAGAGTTCAGAGATCGAAGAAGGCAGAATGGAGAGCACAGATAATAGAGAAGATAGAATTGAGAGCACAGATAATAGAGAAGACAAAATGGAGAGCACAGAAAATAAAGAAGACAGAGCGAGATATAGGATGAAAGCATAGTTGGAGATAAGTGGAAATAGAAGATATTGAAAGAGGTGTAGAATAAAAGAAAATAGTAGAGAATAGAGAATAGAGAAGACAGAGCAAGAGATCGGATAAGAGCAAATGGTTCGGATGAGTTGATGCGGAGACCTAAAGATGATGAGGCCAGGGACAGAGTTCCAGTCAACCCGAACAAATTATTCAGGCCTCCGAGGATCACGCTCGTTCAATCTCCAAACAAGCGAGCGAGCAAGAGGCAACTAGCACAATGGATGAAGTGTTCGAGAGTGAGGAAGACAGTGAATGGGAGATTGAGCACAAAACATGCACCAGTGAGAGTTCAGCCCTGCAGGTATTGTTGAATCGGAGACGATAGATCGAACAGCCTAGCCTATTGTTCCCCTGTAACTGCGATCTTCCTGCTGGAAATCTGGGCTGGATTCTGTAGTGTGTCTGTTCTACTACATTGTCGGATGTGGTGCGTAAGCTATAATAGGAAACTAAGAGTAGATTAATTCAGATGCTAGATTTTGACTTATTTATTCAGTATTTTTATGTCTAAATTTATGTTAATATCTCAATTATTTACTTCTTTTTTGAAGATAACGTTTCGAGGTTTTTAAAATTTTTGGAGCTTTTGACAATGCAAAATTAGTTTCAGACTATTCATGTGTTCAAACAACATACCAAAAAATCAGAAGTGCAATTTTTGCAAGGAGGGATGTATAAAATTACTAGACTATTCGGTTTATAAGACGAGTCAAGTCAGATTTACAATTATGTGCAATATTTGTAACCACAATTTCAATTTCAATTAAGGTGAGGCTTAATTATTTTTTTCTGTGGATGAAGCCCACATAGGTCTGAGACCTGTGCGTGGGTAATGAGTTGGGTGATGGTGATTGATGAGCTGGACCTACAGTTTTAGGTGGGTTCCGAACCACCGAGAAGTGATCTTGATCTGAGAGAACTCGTGTACTCTATGAAAAGCTTTATCAACAGAATATTTTCAATTTTTGTTTTATCATTACAATAATTTTAAGATATTTTTGAAACTGCGGTAGCTTGCTAGAGAATTTCCTACCAATATAACTAAGTTTTTGTTCGATTAGCCTACTATTGTGACTCACCAAGTCATAATCTCCTCGGCTTCGTGTACGTTAAGATTTTGGCTTATATCACTCTTTTTTATATATAATATAGCTTCATAAACATATAAGCCAGGTACAGTTAGGTTAGGAGACCAAGTCTCTTGAACAACGGCCTAATCTATTTTCTCTTTCCATACACCTAACAGCTCTCTTTTGGATCTTAAACACCCTATCAAGGTTTTGTTTTGATGAATTACCCCATACTAGAATAGCATACCTAATATGTGAAAGTAAGAGTCCATGGTAAGCTGTAAAAAGTAACTTTTTTCTATTTAATCTAGCAAGCTGTTGCAGTACAAATACCCCAGATGAAATTTTACAACATATTTCCTCAATGTATGGAGCCCAGGTCAATCGTCTATCCAACAAAACTCCTGGAAATGCAATGTTTTGTTCCTGGTCTAGTTTATTATCGTTTACAAACACGTTTTATTTAGCATAACGTCTATTATCCAATTTCAACTATGATTAAAGCTTTGTTATGTATTGTTTAATTTTCTTTTTTCAACAGGATACCAATGTTTGTTACTCATTTATAATTTTTCTTGTTGCTTGACCTTGATTAAGTTATACACCTTCAATATTTTTCGGGTTTCTTATATTGATTTATGCTTGGTCGTTTGGTCACTTGTTTATCATTGTTGGTTCTTATTGGTAGGCTAATTATTGTTACTAATGGGCGTGTCTAGTATAAGCCAATGGCAGGCCTTCAACTTGGAGCTCGATCTATGAGAGGCTCCCAGTCTATAAACTAATAGTATTCGTCATATATTAAGCTACTCACTAATTGGTTTTTTAAAGGACGTGACGTGACAGTCGATTCTATAGTATATCAAAGTTAATATTTGACGGGAATGAGACAACATTAGTATCATAAATATTATCAATATAAATATTATAAACTACCGGTAATAAATATTGTTAAATATTATAAACTAATAGATATTGTTAAATATTATTAACATAAAAATTATCACCTTCACCATCACACTAGGAAGAATACAGAAGAGTGTATAGAACAAAAATTAAAGTAAGAAACCAATATCATCTGAGTCCAATCTATTAATTCATTGCTCAATTGCTTAAGGGAAGTGATAGCCGTGAGCCATAGCAGGTATCTGTTCAATCAGAGAGATAAGCTGCGTTCTCGTAGGACCTGTTTGTAACGGTGACCGATTAGATTGGCCAGCAAAAAGACACTGTTCTCTGCTGTAAAATCACTTCCCGGTGGTTCGGAACCCACCTAAAACTGTAGGTCCAACTCATCAATCACCATCATCCAACTCATTACCCACGCACAGGTCTCAGACCTATGTGGGCTTCATCCTCAAAAAAAAATTCAATTACCTAAATTAGTCGCAAATATTTATTCACTAGACAAATACCAGCTTCCAAGTATTGGAAGCGTTACCTGAAAACCAGCATGAACTGAATTTACATATTGAATTTTTACTTATTGTTTTCTCAACTTTTTGTTGTAAATTTAACGACTTGCAGTCAGTTTTATATTGTGAATATATAATAAATGTACTCACATTCGGCCGAACGTTTTCGAGGTATTGAATCTCATCTTCAAGGCCAAGATGAGATTCAATACCTAGAAAATATTCGGCCGAATGTGAGTACATTTATTATATATTCACAGTATAAAACTGACTGCAAGTCGTTAAATTTACAACAAAAGTTGATATTAACAACACAGATCGTTATAGAAACAAGAAATCCAAGAATTATTTTTTCATCATTTGAATATCTTCTCTGTTCATAAGTTTATCCAAAGTATAGGAAAACATCCATCATAAATTAAATTATTTAAACTGATAATTTGCAATTGTATGGATACAGATCTTGAATTTTGACTTTCTTATTCACTTTTCAAATATTCAAATTCACTGTACATAGATCTGAATTTACAATTCAAATATTTGAATTTAATTGGATTGAATTAAAATGGGATATTCATCAAGAATTGGACTCGAATTTCAGATTTCAAATTATCTCTTAACCACCTAGATTTGCAACAAGAGTCTATTTGATAGAGAAAGAAACGAATTTTATTTAACTGAACGACCTTCACATTGTCTCACATGAGAAAGCTGAGCTGCACATTATAGCCCTGGAATTTTATAATAAACTGACAAATGATGATAAATCAAGAGGCAAGGTATTGTTGGAAAAAATTATAGCATTAGTTGAAGGTAAAATACTTTGTAGTGTCATAGGTCACCGGTTGGTGCATAATAAAGAAGTTTCATCAATTTATTGTAGCTGTTTATCGAAACTTTCAGTGATTACAAAGAAATAAAAATTGTTTGCTCATGTGAGTTTTATTGTAGGGAATAAGAATTCATAATTATGGGACAGAAATGGATTATCTTTCTTTATTCTATGGAGAGAATATCTCTAAAAACTCTATTCTTATGGAGAGAGAGAGAGAGAGAGAGAATGAAAGAGAGTGAGAGACAGGGTGAGGAGTCAGAAGAGAAAGGAACAGAACAGACAATGGAATTATAAGGAATAAACGATACATGCTCATGGATTAAAACAGAGGTCATGTGTTTTTGTATGTGGGAGAAAAAGGGATTAAGATACGTTTAAATATGAAAGTAACAAAGAAGAGTTGATTCCAGTGCCATCTGTAAAAAGAGAAAGACAATGGACAGAGGTGAACAGGTGGAACAGAAAGGAATAGGAAAGAACGGGAATTGTAGTAGGAAGCTAAATCATGATTGAATGTTGGATGGGTTGCACAATTAGATAGAAGGTGAGGTGAGGGCGGGGGGCGGGTGAGGATAAAGAGAGAGAAAATAAGGAGAAAGAGAGAAAGAATGATGAAGATAGTGTAAGGGGTGAGAGAAAGGAGTATGAGTGTCCGGGTTAAGAGAAGTGCCGTAGAACGTAATTTCCGCTGCATGAAATTTTAATGTTTCTTTCTTTGCTGTTGGTTCGTACGGTTACGAGTGTTGTTTGTGGCGGAGGTGGGGGAAAAGGGATGAAAATAAAGAAAGGGCGGGGAGGTGATTGAGGAGGATGGGGAGGTGGAAGTGAATGAGCAGGGAAAAAAGAAATCGTTTTGAGAGGTGCCGGTTACTGGGTTTACGAACAGTAGGACAGTTTAGCTGTAGACTTTTATATACATTTGTTGCAATTTAACCGAAACATTCTTTAAAATTATGTGGAAGAAAGAAAAGATTTGTGCAAAATGCCGATGTGTACGAGAAAAACCTGTTGCACCAGTAAAAGGAATAATACAATAGTATCAACATTGTATCAATTGTATCAATAGTAATATTAATTGAATATCAATTAATAAGGAAGAAAAAGGAGAGAAAACAAAGAGGGAAACTAACGTTGTTCACTTTGTATATTAATTATAATTGGATCATCTTTCAGAACAAAAACTATTCTCAGAGATTTTTTTTCTTTCACATTTGAACAAAAAATGATTCTACACATAAATAAATTCAGTAACCAAATTTAGCAAGTCTTCATTCATGTTCATAAAATATGACGTATGAAAACTCGAAACCATTCGTCTGTTACAATAATCCTCTCTGAGGAAAAAGTATTAATTTGTACGTAAATCTCTCACAACTCCGATTTGTGTTTCTATTTTATGTGATGTTTACCTCAATCCACTGAGTCTTTCTTTTCTCGAGGCTAATGGGAATTAAACTTCACTCCCATTTCTGCTTGTCATGTTTCTCTTCATTTTATCATTCCGAGTCAAGAATTAATTAGCTGGAGATACGAAGACGCCTTTTATACTTCTGATTTGAGGTTTTTATGTAGAGTTTTTGCGTCCTATATTATTTTCCACTAGTTTTTTCTATTATTCTTTGCTTATCTCTTATCTGCTTTTGTTAGCTGCTCTCAAATTTTTTTTGCACTTTAACAGTATCATTTCTTTTTTTTGAGGATTAAGCCCACATAGATCTTAGACCTGTGCGTGGGTAATGAGTTGGATGATGGTGATTGATGAGTTGGACCTACAGTTTTAGGTGGGTTCCGAACCACTGGGAAGTTATTTTACAGCACAGAACAGTGTCTTTTTTGCTTGCCAATCTAATCGGTCACCGTTACAAACAGGTCCTACGAGAACGCAGCTTATCTCTATCTGATTGAACAGATACCTGCTATGGCTCGCGGCTATCACTTCCCTAAAAAAAAACATATTGTAATATTGTCTTCCACAATATTTTTCCTATTCTCTGCTACAATATCATCTTTTATCAAAGTTTTATACTTTTATCCTGTCTATAAATTTCAGAAGATGTTATTTATTTATTTATTCATTTATTGTGACAAAATTACAATGAATGTGAAGGTGCAACAGACTCAAGTCCAAAACTGCTCTCTTCACAAATTTTGAATATGTTACATTGTCCAAAAAATTGAGGTTAATTTTAACGCTGAAAATTTAGATTTACCATATATTATCATAAGTTAGATTTATTATACACAGTATAGTTTTTAGTTTGTGAAAGAAGAACAACAAGAACAAACTGATAAGAAAAAGAAAAGAAGAAGGAGAAAAGGATAGAAAGTGAAAGTGTACAAAGAGGGAGAGAAATTGGAGGTTGTAAAAGGTAAGGAGGGCAAGAGGTGGTGGAGGAGTAGAGGGTGATGGAGAGGGAGATTAGATTAGATTATCTTTCTTTATTCATGTAAATTTAAAAATTATACATATAAATTGTAAAAAAAAATTATTAACATTACATAGATCAATAGTAAACTCAGATAATACTAATTATTATAGTGCAAGATGTTATGTGCAATGATTTAATTTGCATTATCTTAATGATATTAACTATGGTAATGACAATCTAAGTGATGCAGTTGCATGAAATGTAGGGCGAAGTTTGGACAAAGATTCGTCCATTCTTGACACTTAACCAGGAGGAGGAAGAGGAGGTGGAGGTGGAAAAGGAGGAAGAGGTGTAGGAGGATGAGGAGGAGGAGGAGGAGGAGGAGTAGGAGGTGGTGGAGTAGGAGGAGGAGGAGAAGAGGAGGAGGAGAAGGAGGAGGAGGAGGAGGAGGAGGAGGACGAGGAGGACGAAGACGAGGAGAAGGACGAGGAGGAGGAAGAGGAGAAGGAGGTGGTGGAGGAGGATGAGGAGGAGGAGGAGGAGGAGGAGGAGGAGAATGAGAAGGAGGGGTGGAAGAGGAGGAGGAGTTCGAGGGGGGGGGGGGGTGGAAGAGGAAGAATGGAGAGTTTAACCAGCATAGGGTGAAAGATAAGGAATATGTTACAGCTTTCTCAGATGAAAACTACTTTTCTCCTCAAATGGAAGTCAGAATGCAGTAGTAGCTTGTCGATAAATGTAACAGAAATAAATTATTGTTAACTGCAATACAGAATTGTCCATTCTGATGGGAAGAGAATAAAATTTCACGATACTGGTACCTAGTGACCTAATGCAAAAATGCTATTGGATAAACAGATGGAGGAATAGCGATGCGATGCGATATAGAAAATGATGTCTGAACTGAAATGACCGAGTGCACATATATATATATATATATATATATATATATTATTATATGTGTATAATGCTGGCAACTACGCTATTTCACCAATTGTACACAATTCAAAAAGGACTGCAACCCTTATTCTTTTATTTCGGGGGGTGGGCGTAGAATAGGGGTAAATGGGGAGGGGGTAAATCGGGGGCTAGTTTAATATAGAGCCCCCTGACCCGGTTTGGGGCAAATCTACGTTTTATTTATCACTTCCTGCTCGCATATCTCCAATATCTTTACTGTAGACGACTTACTTCAAGTTCAGACTTGCCTCTCTGTATATCTCTCTTATCTTTTTATATGCCATAAAATTGTTCATTTTTCCTATTCTTTCCTCCCACATTACGCTAGCAATTTTATCTCGCTCCGGCTACGCTTAGCAACTCTTCAAGCACGAGAAATTAATGGGCCGAGCTGGTAGTTTTTTGAAATTTATTGTTTTATTCGAAGTTGGCTGGCGTACTTTAGTCAGCCATAAACATGTATAGATCACCAGTGCTCTGTTGATGCTTGTGTAGCCTACACAATTTAGTTATAGTTGAGCTGCTGGGTGAATACGTCTAAACGAGGCATTTTATACACTTCATAAATATTGTACATAATATCTTCAATATTTAATTATGCACATACATCTGGCTGAACTGCCGAACTGCAAATAATACACTTGAGACTACAACGATCTATCTCAGAAGAAAAGTACTATAAGTTTCTTTGTAGTGGCGAAGTTGATATTTTGGAATATATCCAATAATCCAATAAAAACTAATGTAGATTTTTTGCTCAGAAATTTCAAAATTCAAAATTATATTAATATTTTTTGGACTGTGATGGTGTTTTGTTAAAAGTAAATTCAAAATTTAAATTATTTTTCTGGAAAAGATTCGTGAATTATAGTGCTTCAATGTGAAATTTTTAGTGAAACTGACCTAACCTAAGATTTCGATTCTTATTTGAAATTTTGTGAAAAGCAGTTTTGGGCAATAGCCTGTTGTATTCGAATAATTGATTGTATGTTAGTTAATTGAATAAATGAATAAGACATGAAGTTGTCACAACTACATGTTTTTTTAACTTTCTAGATTTAAGAATAGATTAAGCACAGGAGCCCACAATTTCCATATTTTCAGAAAAGTAATTCATACCGATGTAATCATACCTCATCACTCATGTCACCCTATATCGCAAAAACTTGCAGCTTTCAAGAGTATGATTTATAGAGTTTTAACTATTCCAATGAGCAAACATCACTTTGAAAAAGAGATTATTTGCTATTAAACAAAAAGCTATTACAAATGTATATGAGATCATTGTTGATAAAATTTTTAATAAAATAAGCAGGAGACGAGCTATCAGTGTCAGCATCGTTGTAACTGATACTGGAGAAATGTCATGGATAACGACACATTAACTTGGCTTAGTATCTTGGCCTGAAAAATTAGGAAAGAATTGAAAAAAAACGGTTTTCATGTAGCTTTTCAAACCAAATCTATTTTAAAGAGTTTGTTTGGATGTAGGAAAACAAATTGTTATCTGGGATAAAAGTGGTGGAGTTTATAAATTGAATTGCGATGATTGTAATGCCTGTTATGTGGGTCAGACCGGTAGAAGTTTCGACTGTAGAATAAATGAACATATTAGAGATTGGAAAACCCATACGAGACTTAAAAATTTTGCAGAGCATCTCATTAATAACAGACATAACTTCAAGGCTGAAGAAAATGTTGAATTTCTGCATTTTATTGGAAAAGGCAGACAATTGAACATTTTATAAGTTTTGGGGTTAACTAGGTTGGTAAACGATCCTATTCGCTTCAAACAATTCAATACAACTAACTTATAAATAAAGGTTCAAATACCTGCGTTTTGATATCCAATAAATAATAAATAATTTATTGGATATCAAAACGCAGGTATTTAAAAGTAGTGAGGAATCATCGGTTCTGCTGCCCCTTGTTTTAAACCTAACCTCAAAATCAGCTGATCAATAGATATCATAGAGTACTAGAGTAATGGAGTACTGCAAGTGTACTGCTGCCCTTAAACCTAACCTTGAAATCAGTTAATAGCTATCATAGAGTAGTAGTCTACCTATTACAAGATAATCAATAGCTGAGTACTATACAAAAGTGTAAAGAATATTTCATGAAGATTCTCAATGACATATAAATCAAAATCAGTTGATCAATAGCTATCATAAAGTACCTGCTGCAAACTAATCAATAGCTGAGTACCTACTATTCAATGTACTGCATGTATATTTTTCTTTTTTAGGTGGGGGGATAAGTTTAGGAGAGAAAAAATAAATAACCTTGTTTAAAACAGCCATTTTCTTTATGTAGGCGTCACCCAAACCTGTACTACATGAAAACAGCCATTTTGAATTGTTTCCACTTTTTTTAGGCTTCGCCCAAACCTGTACTGCATGAATTTTTCTTTTTTTTTAGGTGGGGGGGATAAGGTTAGGAGATAAAAAAATAAATAACCTTGTTTAAAACAGCCATTTTCTTTTTGTAGGCATCACCCAAACCTGTACTACATGAAAACAGCCATTTTGAATTGTTTCCACTTTTTCTCTTTTTTTTAGGCTTTGCCCAAACCTGTACTGCATGAATTTTTCTTTTTTTAGGTGGGGGGGATAAGGTTAGGAGAGAAAAAAATGAATAACCTTGTTTAAAACAGCCATTTTGAATTGTTTCCACTTTTTCTCTTTTTTTTAGGCTTTGCCCAAACCTGTACTGCATGAATTTTTTCTTTTTTTTTAGGTGGGGGGATAAGGTTGGGAGAGAAAAAAAATGAATAACCTTGTTTAAAACAGCCATTTTGAATTGTTTCCATCTCCAGCAGGAGACAAGAATCAAGTTTAAAAAAACAAAACAAAGATAGTAAGAGCGAAGCCTTGAGTCATATTTTGTTTGCAGAACAAAGAGCCCGACCGGCGTATCAACGCGATTTATGTTGAGAAGAAAAAAGAACACAGAACCTGCTCCGTGTCAAGCGGCAGCTACCGTAGAACTGACTTGCCGGTCAGAATGTTATTCGGTCTTCTAAATAGGTTTCCCCACCCAACGTCAATCGTTAGCACTATATTGGTCGCCTATCGCCCAGTTTCCTTTCCACTTGTCCGTAACCCCCCCCCCCATGCCGCAACCCACAGCATGTTTTCGGCCTGTCTCCTTTGCGCGCTAATTCGCATTCTGCTCGCCCGACAGAACGCTTCACGTCGCACCTCTCAAGGCTCGCTCGCAACCCACATCATGTAATCGGGTGCCCCCTTTCTACGTTATTCGTAGGTCGCCCGGCAGACTAGTTCCTACTCCTTCAACCTACTGTGCTATCGGCGCACACCTGCTTCTCGCCTACGCCTAGTCTAGGTTATTACGCAATAATATTGGATTCCCTCAGTTCTTCCAAAATTGAATTTATTTCGATCGAATGTGATTGGTTACCAGCTTTTCTGGAAGATAAAAGTAATACTAACCGGCTAACTAACTCATTTGGATTATCATAGAAAATATAAGATCTGTGTTGACTTGTATTTCTCAAAAAATGCAAACCTTTACCTACACGCTGTCTTGCAGCCAAAGTAGTTCTTGATGGAAACATTCTTTGAATTAACCGTGATTTAATTCCACTAGTTCTCTTTACATATCCATCTTTATTCAAATGCGCCCCTGTTTCAATTAAAATTTTTCTATAATTTCGAAAGTCGAGTGTGCTACATTCATCGTCATTCGGTTGTGATTCAAAAAGTAATTCTAACAAACCAGTTGTTATTTTAAATTTTTTACCTCTAACAATAATGTATTTATCTACAAACTCAATCGGTACCTTATTTCCCATAAAGTATGTACCATTTTCCAAATTATATTGAATTCCATATGATACACCTTTTTTCTTTAATGTGTGAAAACTGTCTAAATAAGAATCAAGCAAAACTTGTACCGGGTTTTTCTTAAGCGAAAATGATTTACTTAAAACAGTAGATGAATCCGACTTTTTGTCAACTTTTTCTCATTATCTGTCAATTCCTCCTCCTCCTCCTCCTCCTCCTCCTCCTCCTCCTCAGCTGTTGATTCCCCTTTTTTATATAGAAATCCTTTTCATTAGAATCATCTTTCTCAGCTTTGATTTGTTTTTCAATTTTAAGTGAAGATTCCTTCAATACCTGGAGCGGATTTATAATTGATGCCAACCTATTTTTCAAATTTGTCTCTGTTTCAGACTGTACTCCGCGTAAAGTATTAAATTTTTCAACAATGGATTTCCTCAAATCGTGAATTTTATTCGTTAAAAGATCTCTACTAGCGTTCACACTTGTTCTCGATTTTATTTCCCTTCCACGCCGTTTTATTCTCACCTTTTCCTTCCCTCTCCTCTGTCCTACCGTTTTCTTACCACCTTTCATAATTGCAAACACTCAATAAGAATGCCGTTCAACAACTAACCGCCAAATCGCGTTTGTTATATACTAGTCTATTTGAACCGGTTCGGGTCTAAAAATACGTCTAAATTCAATCTGTACCTACCATCGGTTAATTTACATTCCGTGCAGATTGTTACAAAGTTATGACCTTCACCTTTTGTCCAAACCTCGGAACACATATTTTTAAAAGTATTAAATATCATATCGCTCTCAGCGAAATCCCTATATATGAGTTTCAAAGATAATATATCTACTCTAAAGACCAAAATTATATTACTGTTCTCTCTAATTATGTGCTTCTGAATACTTGCATACGATTGGTTCAGAAACAGCACATCAATTTCTTTATGTCGTCCCATACTGTAATAATCTTTGATCTGTGGAACTCTTTGCAGTTGTAAATCGTCAAAGATTACTAAAGAATGTCTTTCTAAATCATTCGGGTTCGGGATGCTAGAAATATCATCTGACATAAAAAACTTTATAAACTTTAGCGTGGAGAAAATCTTTTCCAAGAATACATACTTTGGTTGATATAACGATTTACTAAATACATGCAAGCTGCGAAAGCGTAATGTTTTTTTATTAAAAATTAGATTCAACAAAATATTCGTTTTTCCACAATTTGAAGACCCAATAATCAAGCCGCGTACATTATGCGGAAAAAGATCGCCATGCTTATTGTTTTCACCTGATGTCTTCTTTGTACTGCTGATAATCAATTCGTCGAAATTTAAAATAGGTATTTCAGGTTTAACATCATCTTTCTTTGATACCTTATTTTCAATCATTGTTAACAGTGTGTGTGTGTGTGCGTTCCTACACACGTCATAACTACAACTAAAAGATAAAACATGGTTTTTTTTCACACAATAAAACAACCAACAAGATGTCGCACTATATTCTCTCAAACAACAATAATACAACATGTCCAAAAGCTATATATACTAACTTAAAAATTATTACACTTATTTATTTTCTTAAACAATAATTCAACAAACTAACTCATACTGCTAAGATATACATAATGTTTCAAACTACATGAGATTAGCTCGCTTTGCACATTCAATCATTGCTTCCATAAATAGCCTGTCTACATCTACACCTGATTTTGCTCTTTCTTTGATAAACTCTCTAACAGAATACAAAGAGGAAGACAATGAATTACAATAGCATTCCTCTGGAATCTGGTACGAAATTTTCCTACATATCCTATCGCTCAACGTATCGCTACCAGTAAAACAAACACTCAAATGCATTTCTCTTTCCTTTGCTGCACTCTTCTTTGGTGTTATAAACCATCGAAATTCATCAAAGCTCATACCATTCCTACCGTAATTAACTAGCATATTAATATGACTAATAAGAATATTACAAAAACAACATCTATATCTGGGAAGTATATTTTTAACCACACCCATGATTCTGAAACCAAACAAATATAAATTTAAGCTCTGTCAATTTACACAACTATATGAGGTTCCAATAATTTGAACGGTAACACATAATATAATAAACTTATAAATCATTAATTGAAAGAAAATGTTCTTATCTAGCAACTTAAACTTAATCACGTTTTAACCCGGTTTTTAAACCACATCTCTCTAACATAGCGTCAATAATATCCTTTCCAAAAGAGTTTAAAGTTTCATGTTCACTAACATACCTACGTATTTCACTCTCCATCATACCCAATCTAGTACAAGGACATGTATCAACAACGTCTGGTAATCTTTTTCCCTCACGTTTCAACCTATCAAAATCTATTTTTGATAGATAACAAAAGCTTAAATGTCCAAATTGTTGTATTGTCTCACATTTCCCACTTAAAAATAATAAATAATCATTCAAAGTAAAATTTGAATCGGTACAACAACATTTTAACTCATCTACAAGTTTTTCTAAAAGCCTTGTCAATTTACAATTGTGAGGTTCAAATTTGAACGACAGCGATGATGATGACATAATCTGAAAAAATATACAATATTCATAAATTTTTTATATTAACTCTCCTAACCTAAGCGGCTATACTAATCCAAATTGTTGTATTGTCTCACATTTCCCACTTAAAAATAATAAATAATCATTCAAAGTAAAATTTGAATCGGTACAACAACATTTTAACTCATCTACAAGTTTTTCTAAAAGCCTTGTCAATTTACAATTGTGAGGTTCAAATTTGAACGACAGCGATGATGATGACATAATCTGAAAAAATATACAATATTCATAAATTTTTTATATTAACTCTCCTAACCTAAGCGGCTATACTAATATTAAGAGTTAGCATTCGTCGTAAAACAGTCCAGCCTCTACACCACACATAATAAGCAAGTCCCGAACGAAAGTAGACCAACTATCAAGACGTTCACGAAAATAATCATCGCTAAGGTACTCGCGAACCGCTTCTATTTTCATTGCTAATAGTGAACAATCACATGTGCTGGACGCTTTTGACGTGTAACAAAAACTCCAATGTTCAAATTTTTCTACACCTTTTACATCATCCAAAAACCATATAAATTCATTCAAAGTGTAGTTGTTTGCACTTGAATATTTTCTCAATTCTACTATAAGGTCACTCAAAATAGTTGTTAAACTGCGGCGCGACTCCAACATTGCTGACGCCATACTCTGAAAAATACATACGTATTATTAATCAACAAGAAGATCCGTCTTATTAATCCAACTAGGATGTTTGAATCCGACCCATTGTACTAACACCTTTCGTCCTCTACGTTTCAGTACCTTCTCAACTGAATAAACATTCATATCATTCTCGTCCAACTCAGTTCTCTTTAATTCTTGTTCATAAAACCTCCCCAATATAAGTTCATTGTTAAAATCCTTCAATTGATATGTTGGCGGATCTGACGGGTATACGGAAACAATTTTAAACAATTCTACGCTCCAGTTGATGTGATAAGATTTATCGAAAATATTTCTATGCTTCGAAATGCGCACTACTTCGCCTAGACGAAATTTAGGTCTAATTTTGTTCTTTTTCAGGTTACGTAATTTCTGTCTATTTAACTCGGCAATAATTTTTTGTTCATGTTTTAGTGTAACTTCAGCAGGTTTTAATTTAATCGTCGAATGAACGGTGTCATTATACTGGCTTACAATCTTGTCTAACATATCTATCCACCTATAATTCCCGGTTTCGGTGAAATGTCTGTAGATTTTTGACTTTAATGTTCGATTAAATCGTTCAATAATAGCAGCCTTTTTGTCTGAGTAGACATGGTAATGGTGTATGTTATATTTCTTTAATAACGCCTTCACATGCGAATTGAAGAATTCCGACCCTTGGTCTGTGCACAGCAAACGCACACCACGATTTTTCTCAAAAATTGGTTTTAAGGCTATGCTCACCTCGTGACCAGATTTCGATTTGAGAGGAACGGCGTACGCGTATTTCGAAAATGCGTTAATAACCGATAGAATAAATCTGTAGTTAGAGTTTATTTTAGTAAACTGAGTCATTTCAATTAAATCTGCCTGCAACATGTCCAAAATTCCCTTTAAAACATAACTCCGTCTTTTAAAGTTTTTACGTGCACTCGAGTGTAATTCCTTAGCTAAACGTTGACGAACAGTATTCATTTTGTAATAACCATGCACTCGGAATAAGGAAGAGTGTAAAATTTAGTTCAATGTTGACTCGCATCCACCGTTATGCTGTAATAAATAATATATGCAGCCGGATTTTTATGCACGCTATAGCGCAAAACACGTTCGAGTCCTTCACCTTTGCTGCAACAAGCCGGCTAACGCGAAATGCAAAAACTGACCTTCCACAACACCTCTGTAACTCAACTGTGCTTTCACTCGTCTAACAAAACCTGACCTATCCAATACTTCCTGATGACGATATCGACCTCAAGTTCTACCTTCACCCGTGCTTCCCTCCTCCTCCTCTCCATTGAAATTAGGTATGTCTTTATGAAACCACGCTAAAGTTTTAATTCGACATGGAAGTAAAAAACGCTTATCATCCAGCGGACTAATACAAATTCTACCCACTCGAACCTGAAATATATGGTGTAAATAGGAACGTATCAAATTTGATGATTCGTAATGAACACATCGTTCAAATAAGCATTTTTCATACATTGAAAATCTCAGTTTTGAATCAATAATGTATCTTGTTACGCCTTTAGCTACATTTTTATTTTGAATTTCATTATTTTCATTGAGAAACTCAAACGAATATAAATTTGATCGTAATCCGACGAATTTTTATGATTTTTGACGGAAAGTTTATTAATATTTAACTCTTTTTCGTATTGTTTTAAATATTCTACATTCAAATTATTACGTCTGTAATGCAGATATGCAAGAACACTTCATAGAAAGCACTTCTTATCATGTAGGTTCTTGATATTAATTACAACTTTTTTTTGGTTATTATTGCCTTAGGTGTGCTAGTAAATTATGAATTGTTATACCCTGCATAAATGGAATTGTATCTCGCAAAATTAAGGTCTAAATGTTGTATACGATTAACAACCCATCCCGAGCCAAAACACAAAAATCTGTCAAGAGCATTTTGTAACTTATTAGACCCCGCTTCATACTGACTGAGTAATTCATCCTTATTTAAACTTATATTAACGATATTATGAGACGTACTGTGAAATGTTGCGTTAGTTTCAACCTTCAATTCTTGTCCATCACCACTAACGTCAGCTAACGCAGATAACTTTACAAGATTAACGGTAGCAGCGATGAACCAACGAAGGTTTCCGTCAAAATGTCTCGATTGATTAATTAAAATTTCAAATATTTTATCTTTTAACGTTGATAATAGTAACTCTAAATCTATTTCGTTATTAATGAATCTAAATCTATACGTTCCTAATCGCAGCTGATGAACATTCAAGTTTGTATTCCATTTGAATAATTGTATAACAAAAGTTCCGAAACAAATTATCAGATGTAATCTCACCGAAATTGTGCTTTGAGCCGTCTAATCTGAATGTCGTTCAAGACGATGTTGAATTCTCCTCAATTCTGTCAAACGATGGATGAAGAAGGTGTGAAGGATGACCCGTGTCCTCTCAGGCTGTTTGTAGAGAAGGATATCTGCGTGTGTGATTGTAGAGAAAATACGTTGTCAGCACGGTGGGATGGACAGTCAGCCTCTCAAACTGCTAATACAAATGTAGAGAAGGATATCTCACGTTGTGGTAGAAGTTGATTCTGAAACAATAACGTCAGCTTAGACATCTTTCACAGCACAAAATTCAACAATGAAACTGTCAATAGAAGAACTAAGCTATTTATAACAGCGGTGCGAGTATAAACGGTTTCTTTGTATGTTTGCAAAGTTATTTCCCTTCTAATTTACGTCACACCACAGAAGGATGTATTCTCTTTATGATGTACGTCAGAGTGTGATGAGACAATGAAAATATCTTTCTGGTGTAGGCGTTGGCCCGACGCGATTTTAAGGACAACTAGAATTTCTTCCCGTTTCCCGATTTGGGTGTTGGCCCGCCGCCGCAATTGTCCTTTGTGAAAGTCACACACACATAATGATGGCCGGTGTTTAGTACCGGCTTTGAAGAAGGACGAATTTTCAGTATATAAAGCGTTAAATTTCAATTGTCAAATTACCAGTTTTCATCCTGTGAACTGCGCGCGCGCGCAACACGGTTTCAAGCAACCCAACTTCTGCTGCACCCAACTGCTGTCGTGACAACTCAACCTCAGGTATGTTTTGCAATATTTTTTCTTGTGAAATATTATTTAAAAAATCTCAACACTAAACTTTAAAACATACGTCATTAGTAATGATATCTTCTTCTTTCGAGTTTTTTCCCTTCTTTGAATGTTATACTAACACCGAAATTATCATTAGATAAAAACGATGTTTTTTTTATCACTATGTATGTGCTACACTGGAAAAGTTTTATACGTTAGATAGATAGATAGAAAATTATTCGTTTGTATTACAATTTGAAAATAAACAGATACAGTATTAATAATTGTATGAAAAGTGTAACTTTAGTACTAGCACTTACCTAGAACGGTGGTGATGGACGACTATGATGATGATGATGATGGCGGCAGCGTGGTGGTATTTGCAAACACTGATTGAAGTAATTGGTGAAAATCGTGTGCTTACCCGGCTATTTATAGAGAAAACTTCCAAACCGGGTTACAAAAAAATAAATAAAACATTTGATTTTCATGTGCATGTTTGAACATGTTTGCGAGTACTGAAACCGGTTATGATCATAGTCTGTAGATGCTTAGAGAGTTCAGGTTAGCATCTCCGTTATCATTAACGCCCTGAGCAGGCAAAAGCATAGAGTATTCAGGTTAGCATTATCGTTATCATTAACATAGTTCTGACCCATCTCCAATTTCAAAAAAGCATTATTTATTGGATTTCATTCAAATTGCCCATTGATATCCAATTCAACCATTAGAAAAGAAATAACCTTTCAATGCTAATATGGTACAGCCTTTTTATAATATTTGTAGCAATTTCAGCATGCTGTAAGCTGTTTGCTCTCTATCATCTTGCTTTCTGAGCAGGTAGATGGATAGAGTGTTCAGGTTAGCAGTTTCGTTATCATTAACATAGCTCAACCCCAACTCCAATTTCAAAAAAGCATTATTTATTGGATTTCATACAAATTGCCCATTGATATCCAATACAACCATTAGAAAAGAAATAACCTTTAAATGCTAATATGGTACAGCCTTTTTATAATATTTGTAGCAATTTCAGCATTAGTAATAATTTTGATAAAATAAAGTGAATCTACTAAAATATTGAAGCTATTATTATATACATAGTATAGAATTTAGTCTTTATTGGTGAAATTTTGAAATTAATTACACTTTATTCTCTATCAGTTTTATTTCTATAATGTTCTACTGCACATTATACTGAAAACATTCCAAGTGCATAATCATCAAACAGGAAATGCGCTATGAGAGAAATTATGAGTTTGACAATACATTGTATAAACATTCGAAATTTGTATGCTACATAGAGCAAAACGAATAGATAAAGTGATGATAAGCAGGTGTATAGGCTTGTGGGTATAGTTTGTGTGTTGTCAAACAGTTTGACAAGTAGCTAAAAATGCAATATTCAATGGAGGTTCTATGATAATAATGTTGATTTGCTTGTTTAGTAGATTTTCACTACTTTTGAAGAAAAATATTTGAGATCAGTACATGATACTCATCTAAAATGACACAAAAAAGTTTGATTAGCATATTTTTTCGACTATATTTATAACAATTTGTTCTAGATCAAATATATTCACATCAATCTTGAATGATAATGTAACATTCTACCTGGAGAAATTGATAAGGATGCAGTAAGTTGTAATTAAAAAAAATTGAAAATAAGCTTCTATCTAGTGTATTGCACTTGCTATATAAACTTCTGTAAAACATGCATTAAGAAATATCAAAGTAGGCCTACACTGACCTTGCTGAAAATTTGGTGCTCAAGTGCAAAATTTTTAATGCACTTGGAATTAAATACATCCTTGTTTTTTTTGACACAATGCAATTTGGATAAGAGTAAATAGTAATGGCATCAGATTCTATTACTACAAAAAAAAATTCATTTGAGAATAGAAACAACATTGAGTTTTATTACTGTATCACATAAAAGATGGTGAGTTTAAAATGATTTGTGCTAACCAGCAGATTACACGCTCATCAAATACAGTTGCATTGCAAGATGAGAGAGAGAGAGAGAGAGAGAGAGAGAGAGAGAGAGAGAGAGAGAGAGATTGAGAGAGTGAGTGAGATTGATTGGGAAGTAGTTTGGTCTTAGATGCAGCCATGAGCGGGTCTCTCTACTACTTTTTATCCTTCTGGACTGTCTTATTTTATTTTTTATCTCTCTCAACTATCTTCTTCGCATTCAACTTTGTACAAGACTCTCTGCTCCCTTTCTCATCCCATTGCATTCAATTATAATGATGGTCACAAACATGTTTGAACAGGTCTGTGAGATGACTGCAGGTGTTTACAAACTCTTTTTTTTAACATAGCAAAATAAGGGGGTATGAGTTAGTCACTCAGTTTTCCACTTAGTTTGAGCTCAATCGGTATGAGCATAGCATCAGCAGAATCTGTGATTTACACAACTTCAAGTGTGAGAGAGCATTTTTTTTCTTCAATCAATTGACTTTTTATTCAGTGAAAATTATCTTCATCATTATTAGTACCAGGTGGTGAGTTATAACAATTCAATTGATTTTCCTATTTAGTCAACATTTCATTCAATATTTACTTTATTGTGAACAATAATACAATTTTAATTCAACAATTATTTGACTTCTGACTTCATTAGAAAATGAAAATCAATACAACTTTTACTCGGTCTATAAATAACAATGTGGTGAGGGCACATTGGATATTCATTAGTCAACAAGTAGATTTGAATACTGTTTTGAATCATTTTGAACCGGATGTATTAGATTTATTGATTCAGGAAGGACAAAGATTTGATGGTAATATTAGATGGTATATTGCTGTATCTATTGATTTAAAAAAGATCCATATTTTTGACAATCATACAGAATATGTTAGGGCAAACGGTGTTACATTTCATAGCTCTTCAAGAATTATAATAAATATACCTGATAACATTGAGGAATTCAGTAAACAGTTTTATTTTGCAAAGTCAAAAATTTTGAATAGTTTGGATAAATATGTGCGTGATGGAAGTGGATGGGTTGTGGAAAAAATCAATCACCTTGATTTAAATTTAGTAAGATTTAATCCTATACATGGTTCCAATTCATCTTTTATAGAAACACCTATGAAAATTGCTAGGAAAAAAGCTGTTATTAATATTAAAAATCCAAGTGATCAGAAATGCTTTCTGTGGTCAGTATTAGCATACTTCTATACATCCAAAAATAGAGACTGCAGATTAAAAAAATTGAAATCAAAGATAAATGATGTGAATATTACAGGAATGACATTTCCTGTTAGTATAAGAGATATTACCAAATTTGAACAGCTTAATCCATCCATTGCTATAAATGTTATTGCATATGATGAGGAATATGATAGAGTTTATCCTCATCGAGTGACAAATGAGAGAGATCGTGAACATTTAATAATATTATTGTTGTTATCTGGAAAGAAAAAGGAACAGCATCACTACACCTTGGTTAACACAAGACCAGGGTATAATGGATTGAGTCGACTTTTAGCTGGAATAACCAAAAATGATTATCAAACAGCAATTTGTCCCTATTGCTTTCATAGATTCACTTCAAAAACATCAAAAGGAGTTAATGCTAAGCAAAATCTAGAGAAGCATCTGATACTGTGTAAAGATTTTGGGCTGCAACGGATTAGACTTCCAAAAGCTGGGGTTGAAAGAGAGGAAATCCTAAAGTTTCGAAATTTTTCATCAACAATTAGAGTACCCTACACAATATATGCAGATTTTGAGTCATTCATCAAACCAGTAGTGGAAGAAAGACAAAAAGATGAAGAAGAAGGAGAAGAAGGAGAAAGAGGAGAAGACAACATTGAAGAAATTCAGAAAAGTTATACCAGAAAAGTATCAAGACACATTCCATCAGGCTATAGCTATGTGATTGTAAATGAAAAAGGTGATATTCATTCTGGACCATTCACATATCATGCTCAGCAATGTGATGACGATATTATTACTAAATTTATTGCTGAATTAATGAAGCATGGCAATAAATTGAAGAAGGAAATAACCCAGGAGGTGCCCATGCATCAATTGACAACTGAACAGCAACAATACTTTATTAATACCACCCACTGCGTGCTATGTAATGAATTATTCACACCAAATGAAGTACCTGTTCATCATCATTTGCATACAACTGGAGAATTTGTTGGAGCAGCTCATACAGTTTGCAATCTGAATGCAAAGAGACCAGACTTTATTCCAGTATTTTTTCATAATTTTCGTGGTTATGACTCTCATTTTATTGTACAGGCATTAGGAGAATACCAAAATCCTCAATGTATTGCCAGGTCAAGTGAGCAATTTCTTTCTATAACACTGGGTCCACTTCGATTTTTAGATTCTCTTCAGTTCATGAATTCAACTCTTGAAAAATTGGTTTCAAATTTATCAAAAGATTGTAATGCAATTGAGGATAAATTCAAAAGAATGTGTAGTTATTTCAAAAATTCAAAGCAGAGAGATTTATTGATAAGGAAAGGAGTATATCCATATGAATATATGGATAGTTATGATAGATTTAATGAAATCAAACTACCACCAATTAATGCATTCTACAATACATTATCAAAATCTATGATTAGCAGTGAAGATTATCAGCATGTTGAAAAAGTTTGGAATACTTTAAACCTGAAAAATTTAGGGGAATATCATGATCTTTATCTCACAACTGATGTACTCCTTCTTGCTGATATTTTTGAAAACTTTAGAGAAACATTTTTTAAAAAATACATGTTAGATCCATGTCACTTTTACTCCCTTCCACACTTCTGCTGGAATGCAATGCTAAAGATGACAAAAGTAAAATTGAAATTGCTTACAGATGCAGATATGCATTTGTTTGTTGAAAAAGGGACTCGTGGTGGGGTTAGTGTTATTCCCACCCGCTATGCAAAAGCAAACAACCCATATATGGGTGAATTGTATAAAAAATCTGTATCCAACTCATACATCCTATACTTGGACTGTAATAACCTCTATGGTTCAAGTATGTGTGAGTCACTCCCTCACAGTGGATTTGAATGGCTTACTGATAAAGAAATTCAAAATTTAAATGTGTTAACAATTCCTGATGATTCAGAAATAGGATTTTTCCTGGAAGTAGATCTTGCTTATCCTGAAAAACTTCATGATTTGCATAATGAATTTCCTTTAGCACCAATAAAAGAGTGTCCTCCAAAAGACCTTTTCTCAAACTATCAAACTAATGTAAATGGTAGGCAAATAGTAGTTGAAAAATTGCTGACCACTTTGAAAGATAAAAACAACTATATTCTACACTATAGAAATTTGAAGCTTTACTTACAGTTGGGGTTGAAATTGAAAAAAGTTCACCATGTGATGAAATTCAAACAGAGTCCATGGTTGAAACCATATATTGACTTCAATACAGAATTGCGAAAGAAAGCTAAAAATGATTTTGAGAAGGACCTTTTCAAATTGGCAAACAATGCAATATATGGAAAAACTTTGGAAAATGTAAGATTACGCACTGATTTTCGACTAGTGACTAATGAATCAAAACTTGATAAAATCATGTCAAAGTTGACTGTTAGAAATTGGTATACTTTTGCTAAAAATGTTGTTGGTGTTTGTCTGGATAAAACTGAGATCTACTTGAATCGTCCAGTATATGTTGGTATGACTATACTAGAAATAGCAAAGAATATCATGTATGAGTTTCATTACAAAAAAATTTTGAATATGTACTCTCATGATGCTATACAATTACTCATGTCTGATACAGACAGTTTAATGTATTTAATAAATACAGATGATGTATATGCAGATATTAAGTGTAAATCAGATCTTTTTGACTTGTCAGAGTATCCCAAACACCATCCATGCTATGATCCCAAAAATGCAAAAGTCTTGGGAAAATTCAAAGATGAGATGAAAAGTAAAATTATAACAGAATTTGTAGGATTGAGAGCAAAAATGTACTCATTCACTCATATTGATGATAAGTGTGAAGAAATATGCATGAAAAAAGTGGCTAAGGGTGTTTCACGAACAATTATAAACAATGACTTGACATTTGAATTGTATAAAAAGTGTCTTTTTGACCGTACACTATCTTTTAGATCTTCATTTTCCATTGGGAGTAAGCTCCACAATGTATATTCCATTGAACAGGCCAAACTTGTTCTTAGTCCATATGATGATAAACGATATATAACAGATGATGGTATTCATACACTTGGTTGGTATCATTACAAAGTCAAAAGGGAGAGGGAGGAGATGGTGGAAAGACATGTCAAGAGGATTAAGCTTGATCATGATTATTTATAATGGAGCAGCAGAGAAGAAAAAACACAAAAAATAAATAAAAAAAACAAAAAAGGAGAAGAAGAAAAAGGAAAGTGGAATAGGCCTAGTATAACCTACATTGAGCAATAATTCATTTATTCATACCTGGAATCCTCTGTGTATGAGTGGATGAATTGATTTTATTTTGTAGTTGTTAATACTGGGGAGACCACTATAAAAAAAGCGCCTTGGGTTAGTACTGCATGGATAGTTAAAATGTAAATTCAACTCTGTATGAATAGAATTTTTATGTCAATTATCCTACAGTGAGGTGGAAACCTAGCCAATAAATACATTTCAACCTTTTTTCAGCCTTTTTTTTCAACCCTCTTTTTTTTAAACCTTCTCAAATGACTCATTGTGAAAACCAGTTGAAAATTTATTTTTTATAACCTATTGGGCTCGCAAGGTTTGATTATTGTGTGGGTTTTCAAATTGTGAAGATCGAAACTGTTTTCTTACACATCTGTTGAGATAGGTTTGCAAAATGAGTGTTACAACTGGTGTTTTTATTGGTGCATGACAAACTACAATTGTTAACATTGGAAGTGTCTTGCCAAAATTGACAACACTGAGTTCAGAAAAAAAAAATGACATTGAAAAAATGTTATAATTGGCAGCACTGGTATAAAGATGAAGTAACTAGAAGATCAATGGTGATAATTTTGACAACAGTTGATGATTAGCATAGAAATATATCTATTTTGTTGGTAAGAATGAAAGGTTAGTTTGGTAGAGTGAGTTGAAGTTGACACAGAAATTTGGTTAGTTTATTCATTGAGTTGTATTGTGTAACATAAGACAATTATTTGAAACTTATATCTTTGTTTAATATTATGCATTTTGATGTCTTGCTTATAATTCACATAATTCTAATAGAGAGTTTCCTCTCGAATTCAACCTTTATTGGGGAATGCTGATTAGATTTATATTGAAAATCTTACAATCAGCTAACTTGGAATTATATATTTTTACGTTTTCTTCATGACAATCAAGAAAAAAATGTTTTAATTGGCAGAATAACTTAAATTTTAATATTAGTAAGTTTTGATAACATTTGATTTCAGAGTTGGTGATACCTTATTGTGTTAACTAACATGATATGTTACATAATAACATAAATAGGTTGCAATTTGATGTAAGTATAATGTTATGGTTTGAAATCCATCTTAAATAGTATATCAGTCTACACAGTAGAACAGTCTCTATTGAGTTCAACTTTCTCAATAAATATTCTCTACAACATAGTAGACCTGCTCACAAGTTCTGCAAGTCTATAAAGAATACTATAATTTCTCAGTCACTTTCTTCTCACTTATACAGACTCCCTCTCACTCAGTGTAGTATAGTTAGATTTGTATAGGAGGGTTAAGTGTGAGAGAGGGCCGGTTGCATCCTAACTTCGCCCTCCTAGGAAATAAAGACATCCAATCAATCAACTACTCTCAATCTTTCTTACTCTCTAAATGGAAAAGACAAGTTTCAATACTGTAGTCAGGTATTGAAGGTAATGGTAGGAGGGGAAGGAATAGCTGGCTCTTGATGTAAAACAAGAAGAATTTTCTTTCTTGATGCAAAAAGATTGCATTCACTCTTTTTGCTTACTCCTCTTGCTTCTTACTTATCCACATTGTTTCTCACTCATATTCTCTCACACTCACTCTGTCTCTAACTCATTCTCTCACTTGCTCCCTCTCTTTTTTGAGATTGAGTGCTTGAATGGATAAGTTTTGTAAAAGCTTCACCTTTTGATGTAAACTTGGAATTTCATTTCATTGGCTCTACTCATTAGATCACTCTTAATTATCCACAACAAAATGTAAAAATAGTATCAACCAGGTCTACTTCCTATGTGATGTTAAAATATTATATGTACAAATTTGAAAAGAAATTGTGAATTTATCATGAATAAGTGATAATCTTATTAGATCATGAATAAGTGATAATCTTATTAGATTATCACTTATTCATGACAAATTCACAATTTCTGTCTCTCACCCTTTCTCTCTCTCATCTGATACTGTGGGTTAAGTGGAAGAGGGGGCTTGTATGCCTCAACTTCACCCACAGCACTTTTTGTACTGTAAAGTGCGAAATAAAGGCATTTTATTTATCTATCTCACCCACAAACACACACTCTCTCTTTATGAGTGTTTAACTTGACTTTATAAAATAAATAGTTGAAGGCTACATTTGATGAATGGGTATGTGAGAGAGTGTGAGATGTAGTGTGACACCTCACAGCCTAAGGAGCTGTCCATTTGAATAATCACACCATTGTGGAAAGAGAAAAGAGTGAGAGATTATACATATTGGGTGTTGGAGTGAAAGGTGGAACTAGTGTGTGAGTGAGAGAGACTGATTTTATATCAAATTAGTGTGAGAGAGAGACAGTGTGTGTGAGTTGTATTACTCAGTAGAGAATGAGATTGAATGGATGTGTATGAGAGAGAGAGAGAGAGAGAGAGAGAGAGAGAGATAGAGAGAGAGAGAGAGTTGAAGAGAGAGAGCATGATAAATGTATTATGCAGGAGAGATCAAGATAAATTGTTGATGAATGGATGTGTGTGAGAGGGAGAAAAGTAGAAAGAGAGAGTAAGAGACTGGAGCATCTGAGAGACAAACATGTTTGAACAGGTCAATTGGAAGGTAGCATGATATGGAGTGATTATTAGAGTAGTATTCGTCTGCTTTATGGTGAGGGGTGAAGAAGTAGACTTTTTTATTGATAGGACTCACCTTGTCTGGAAGACGTCCTTCAAAAATCAGCATGGATGCTCCTAATAGTTGTGTATGCAGCACAATTGCTTATGGCAAACATAAAATTCATCAAGAGCTGCACAAAAACCAGTTTGTATTTGGTCCAGCAGACTGCTGGTTCTTTTTTTTTTCTTCTCTACCTTCCTTGTAATCATTCTCTGCAGCATGTTTTGCACACGGCTCGTGTATAGATATATATAGCTATAGTACAGTTCAAGATGTAAAGTTTTGTATTCTTTTATTATAGCTATATCCACAAAAACACAACTCCTTCCTTTGGTATAGATACAATATAGCTGCCTACTACTACTAAGGAGGATAATGGAAAGTTGATTTTTTAAAGTGGCTTACCTACCTTTCCCACCAGTATATTTTTGAGAGAGTGATTCATTTCTTCTGAAAAAATAGCAACTCTACTCAGCTGTTGATTACCTTATTTGATATTAGAACTGTCCACTCTACTAAGCCACTATTCCACTATGCATAACTAAATCAACTGATTTGAGGTTGGGTTGAGTACTATTGATTTGATAATTTTATGTCATTAAGACTCTTCATGATTGGGACATTCTGTCCACTTTTGTATAGTAGGTACTCAGCTATTGATTAGCTTGCAGTAGGTACTCTATGATAGCTATTGATCAACTGATTTTGATTTATATGTCATTGAGAATCTTCATGAAATATTCTTTACACTTTTGTATAGTACTCAGCTATTGATCATCTTGCAATAGGTAGACTATTACTCTATGATAGCTATTAACTGATTTCAAGGTTAGGTTTAAGGGCAGCAGTACATTTGCAGTACTCCATTACTCTAGTACTCTATGATATCTATTGATCAGCTGATTTTGAGGTTAGGTTTAAAACAAGGGGCAGCAGAACCGATGATTCCTCACTACTTTTAAACCTTTATTTATATTTATACTGGTATCCGGAGGCCAAAGAATTCATTATGCAACTAACTTAGTTTCATCACAATTCTGGCCTACATTTTAATAACGGCATTTACGTGTTTCTCGGTTGACCTTGACTGCATTTCAGTGAGCATTTGTTAATTTTAAATTTGTTTAATTCTAGCCTACTTGTTTATTGTTCTTGTTAGTTGCTTCCTATGTGTTCAGGGTTTTTGGGTTCTTGATTTTCACTCTTATTTTTTCTTGTTGCTCCTCCCACCAGTGGGCGGGTCTTGTTTTGGCCAATCACAACCTTCGATGAAGGTCAGCCTCTTTCTCGCTTAGCCTATAGTATCATTCCATGTTTAGTATATGTTAAGCTACTCTGTACTTTATTATTAGTTTGTTTGAGATTGATAATGGTGTAGCAACCGAAACTAGTATCTCACTATTTTCAATAAATGTGGTTGTGACAACTTTATGTCTTATTATTCATTACTATAATGATACACTATAATATCTTACTATGAAGTACATTACATCGTATTGTTAGTACTATCGTGGATCGGAAAATACTGTTAAAAGTTTTGTTAATCTTGAAGAAATTTGAAACATTTCGTTAACTTCATAGATTCGTCGCTTATAGATAGCAGAGTAGCATTGCGAATCGGAAAATAACGTAATAGCGCGTTTGACCAAACTCGTTATTCATTTCCAATATCTGAGTCATAAAGTTATTAGTAGGTGAATTTGATCATTGCGATGTACATTCGTTTCTGTTGTTCTATGCAAAAATTCAGATGTATTAAATTTTCATCGTTTTTGAGCAAAAAACACCATGGTATTTGTAAAAATTCAAATAGCGTAAAACTTTGTGTTTTTTTTTTATTAATAGTTAAAGAACTACTATTATGAATCGGAAAGTAATATAAAAATATCGTTTTTTTGTGAAAAAAATACCGTTTTAATCATGTAGAAATTTTAAAAGTACTCATATAATCCGTGAATCCATCAGTTATAAAGCGGAAAGTACTGTTATGAATTGAAACTTACTGTTATAAATTATTTCACTTTTCTTTATTTTTCATTGAAAAGTGTCGTTATTCTTGAAAAAAAATCGAAAATTATTGTTTTAAATCGAAGATATTTTGCTTATGAAGCAGAAAGTACCGTTATAGATTGGAATGTTCCGTTGTAAATAGTGCGTCTTACGTAGTTTTTGATAGAAAAAGACGTTCTTCTTGGAAAAAATAATATCAAATACCTCCTTAACTTGGTATTATCAATAAAAAAACTATCACTACATTGCTTTTTGCGTTGTTCTCATCAAAATAATAGTTTTTCTGCAGAAATTTAAGAAATCCCGTTACAATTCCTGGTTTCATCTACTATAAATCAAAACAAACAGTTACAATTAGCATTTCCGTCGATTTTGATCGGATCTACCACGAATATACTTAATAAATTACTTTAAAATGCACACAATTTAACGCGTTAGTGAATAGTTTATTGGATCCCAGATGATTTCAGCTAACAGTCTTTTGCTACTGTGCATCATTCTCATGATATATTTTTTTTCAACCCTTGAAGAACCTTTCTTTTAAACGAAAAACCCTTTCTTTTATACGAAAAACCCGTTCTTTTTAACGAAAAACCCTTTCTTTTAAACTAAAAACCTTGCTTTCTAATAATTACCTTACTGCAAACCATCTCAAATCCACTAGCAATTTGAAATAAGTATGCTACTAGTAATTTACGGCCTTGTACCCAGTCATCATGATGATAATGACTGAGCGCTGTGATTGTGGGTGGCACACCCTGTATAATAAACCGTCAAACCGTAATTGTGATTGTCAACTACCGCTCACCCAATTCCCAGCCGTTTTAGGAGCTCGCAGTACACTTGTCACTAATAGCGTTATTTACTGACGTTCAGTGTAACCCCGCCTATTAAGTACGGGTACTTCTGTTCTTTCATTCTCACTCTCTCACTCCCTCACTCTCACTCACTCACCTTCTCTTCCTCATATTCCCTCACTCTCTTTCCTTCCCACCCCCACAACCTCTCTCTCTGTCTCTCTCATACTCCCTCCCACTCTTTCACACTCTCTCTTTCCATCTAACACTCTCTCTCTTCCTCATTTTCTCTCATTTTGTAATTTCTCATTCTCTCCAAATTTTTCTTCAAGTTTCTCGCTTACACTCTCTCTCTCTCTCTCTCTCTGAGGGTTAAGTGGAAGAGAGGGCCGGCTGCACTCAAACTTCGCCCTCCCAGGTAATAAATAAAGGCAGCCATTCTATTCTCTCTCATTTTCTCGCTTGTTCTGTCCCTAATTTTCTGTCTTTTTCTCCCCCTCCCCCCCACACTCTCTGTGTGTCTCTCTCTCTCTCTCTCTCTCTCACTCTCTCTCTCTCTCGCAATATTTGAAGGTTAGGTTTACTCTTCTTGCAAACATTCATTCTAGGGTCACACGGCAACATGAATTCTTCCTTCAGATTCCAAATCAACGTACAGTCATGTACAATCAATCCTTCACTGCTACTGCCTCAAGACTTTGGAACCTCTTACCATTGAATATTGTATTTTCACCTACCTATAAAACATTTAAATACAGACTTTTCAACTTTCTGATGAATGAAGAGCTATAATTTTTCCAAGTTCAATTCAATTTTGCAGCGGTAGTTATGTATGCAAGTTTTATTATTTCGTTTTTTATGTTCCATGTATCTGTTTTATTTCATTTTAATTTTTTTTGTATTTGTATATTTAATATGTATCTGTCACCATAGGCGATAAGCCTATTGACAATTAACAAATAAATATCTATCTATCTATCTCTCTCTCTCTCTCTCTCTCTCTCTCTCTCTCTCTCTCTCTCTCTCTCTCTCTCTCTCTCTCTCTCTCTAACACACACACACTTCTGTCACCACCCTTAGTTATATATCACTCTCACAACAACGTACTTTCTCACTCTTTGGGTGACCTGCCAAATTCGCAGAGTCTGATTTATTGTGTGCTCCTCTCCAATTGGGTGTCTCTGTCTTCTACCACCACAAGAGTGTAATTGGATAGTTTTGGTTGTCATCCAATTTGTTTTGTTCAAGGTGGCAATCGTGTTAATGAAAAATGGCGCCCAATATTGTGTTGTATATAATGAAGGACAGTGAGTTATGAGAAACATCCATGGCTGAATGAGATTCGAATCCAAAGCAGCAAGAAACAAAGCCAGCCAGAGCCAAATGTTTTGTTTGAATCTTAAACTATGAGCAATCTATGTTTTGATAATAGTTATTTATGTATTAAGAGCGTGAAGCGCGACTTTATCGCTCGAGCCAAAACATTTACTGCGCGACGCGTAGCGGAGCGCAGTAATTTTGCGAGAGCGATAAAGAAGCTTCACGCGCGAATTACATACAATATTTTTCCTACAACTGCAGTTCTGGATTCCAACACAATAAAAGCTTGTAGTTTGTAACATCACAGACCGTGCGCGGATTTGGTTAGCGTTCGCCATTGTTAAGGTTATGTGAATTTCATGGATTCTTTGATCCACCAATGGGAAGACATCAAAATCAAAACAGAAGCGTAAAGAAAACAGCTGGCGAGCGTAAAGTACTTTACCGCTTGCGGAGCAGTAAAGAGGTATTTTACAATTAGTTTTCAGTACGTAAAGAACTACTTTACGAGCAGTTGTAGGAAAAATATATTCAAGTCCCCCATGCAGAAACAGCGTTTAAACTGATTTTTTTCTTAGTTTAAATTAACGGCAGTTTCCTGCAATACACTTATACTAGACTCAGTTTGAGAGTTAGATATTGAATGAGTTTTCAAAACCACTGTTTAAATAAAGTTATTAAAATTAAAAAGCTGTATTTTTGATAAAAATGTTCATTCCGCTTTGGGCCTAAGTAATGCTTCATTACTTGATGTTGGGATAATATTAACAAACGATAATGTCGCAAAAACATGCAAACATTTTTAGAACTTGAACTTTTAGATCAGTTTGACTTGAATGCACGTTTTAAATGATGGATACGATTCTTGGGTTGAGTCAACTGTTGCAGGTATCTGTTCAATCGGAGATAAGCTACGAAACTCCTGGGTCATCTTAGTAAGGGTGTCCTATTGGATTGGCATCAAAAAAGACTGTGTTCTCTGCTGTAAAATCACTTCCTGGTGGTTCGGAACCCACCTAAAACTGTAGGTCTAACGCATCAATCACCATCATCCAATTCATTACCCACGCACAGGTCTCAGACCTATGTGGTCTACATCCTTTGAAAAAAAAACTGTATTCTACATTCACCTTTATTGTTTCACAAGAATTTTCATTTTATAATGTCCCGTCTGTATGATGAATGCATGCTTTATGTGAAATCCAAAACTCAATATAAACCGCAAATAAGAATATGACGGAGGAGAAGATGAAGGTGAAGTAGATAAAGAAGAAGGGAGAGATGAAAAATATGAAGAAGAAAGAAGGGGTGGAGGAGAGGAAGAAGAAGGAGGGGGTGGAGGAGAGGAAGAAGAAGGAGAACAAGAATAGAAGAAGAAGGAAAGAAGAAAAAGGAAAAGAAGGAGAAGGAGTAGGAGACGAAGAAGAAGGAGGAGAAGGAGGAGAAGAAGAAGGAGAGCAGAAGAAGAAAAATAGAAGCAGAGGAAGAAGAAGAAGAAAGGGGGAGGAGGAGGAGGAGAAGGAGATGGGAAGAAGAAGAGAAAGAAAACAAAGAAGTAGAAAAGGGAATGTGGAGGAGAAGAATAAAAAGAAAAATAAGACGGAGAAGGAGAAGAAGAAGAGCAGAAGAATAAGAGAAGGAGAGGAAGAAGCAGAAGAAGAAGAAGGGGAAGGAGAAGAAGAAGAAGAGCAGAAGAAGAATAAAAGAAGTAGGAGAAGAAGAAGAGGGGAGGGTGGAGGAGAAGAAGAAAAAGAAAATGAAGAAGATGAAAAAGGAAGGTGGAGGAGAAGAAGAAAAAGAGAACCAGAGTAAGAAACAGAAGAAGAAGAACGAGAAGAAAGAGAAGGAGGAGAAGACGAAGAAGAAGGGAAGAAGAAGAAGAATATAAAAAAGAAAACGAAGAAGAACAAGGTGAAGTAGAAGAAGAAGGAGAAGAACAAAAAATGAAAAGAAAGATTTGAAGGAAGAAAAGGTAGAGCGCAAGTATGAGAAAAAGATTAAGTGAAGACGTGGGAAAGAAAGCGGAAAAGTCTCACTGGAAAAGCTGGCCGGAAAACTGAGGCTGGCGTTGATTGAACTGAAGCTGTTGTCCATATAAGCTACAGAGTGGGCCGTAACTTGTTTTCGCTCTCATTCGATATTCAATTTTCGCGCCACCGTCAAGAAAACCCTCCACGTTCTTCTCTGTCTTCTCAAATATTGAGTAGATCGTCCATTTTTTCTTCTCTTTCTCGTCCAATTTCATTTCATTCACACTCATAAAACATGCACTGCTTCTCAGTCTACCTTCTCACTCTATTATTCCCTCCGATCCGTTCTCTGGCGATCGACTTGGACAGCGCTGCCATTGGCAGCCGCCAATCATCTCCCGCCAAATGGCTTCTTCAGTTTGAATCATGTGTGATGCAGAAAGTATTGTTTCTGCACTCAAGACTCTTTTTTTCACTCACCTTCGGCTCGTGAAAAAGCTGTTTCTCTCTGTGCAGAAAACTCCCACTTTTCGCTCTAGTTACACAAATATCTATTTTGGGATACAGAAATGTTCTTGCTAAGCATACACGTAGTTTATTTCTTTCACTAGAATTTTACCCTTCTCGCCCGGGAATCTAGTTTCTCTTTTCTGGTTAATAACTTATGGTAGCGGTTACAAAATTAGGGTGGGTGATGGTAAATTGCAGTGTTAGTAACCATACAGTTCAACGGTTTGGACGGAAAAGTGCACAAAAAATTTAAAAAGGTAAAAATTAGCAGCTGCAATATTGATACATAACTAATCTGTTGCTTTGACTTGTGAAATATCGGTGTATCATCTATATCAGCATCTTAGTGACGTATCATGTATCAGCTGATCTATGAGTTTCCTGCATTCAAGCCATTTTACAAAACTGCTGAAATTCAAACATTCATGTAAAATGGAACAGAACCCGTAGACAAGTGGTGATATAATAATTTCGATCTTCAATTATCTTATTTCTATCAACTATATGCCGAATTTTTTATGTGAAGTATATCAGAGTTAGTTTGAAGTAACTGAACAACTGACAAATATACAGAGTTTATAAAGTTCCCATAATTCATTTTCCATTGTGAAAGTCTTTGTGAAAGTCATTGTGAAAGTTCCATTGTGAAATTAATAACACTTTCGGAATTTTAAATTAATAAATTCTGTATATGTTCTTTGAGACCTATTCGTTTATTTCAAGTATCAGTTTCTTAGTTATTTTATAGGAAAGAAGGTCTAAAAAAGTCTGACTGAAGGTCTGAAAACATGTTTGTGAAAAGGTTAGTTACATCAAAAGAAACAAATTTATAAGACGAATGAACAGGAATATTTTTGATATTCCTAGACCTTGACTGCATTTCAGTGAGCTTCAATTTTTTAATTTAAAATTTTGTAATTTTAGCATACTTGTGTTTTTTTGTCTTCTTTGTTGCGTTCTATGTGTTCCCAGTTTTTGGTTCTTGATTTTGACACTTATTTTTTGCTTCTTGCTCCTCCCACCAGTGGGCGTGTCTTGTTTCATTGAAGGTCAGCCTATAAGAGGCACTTTCTCCCTTAGTCAATAGTATCATTCCGTGTTTAGTAAAATATTAAGTTACTCTGTACTTTAGTTTTAGTTTGAATGAGATTGATAATGGTGTAACAGCCGAAACTAGTATCTCTCTGTCTTCAATAAATTAATGTGGTTGTGACAATTTAAAGTCTTATTATTAATTACGGATATCTTCCACAATATCACCTTCGCTACTAAAAAAAATTTAACTAACTGTAGCCAAAACTAATTGCCAAATTAATAGCCTAATTTCTAAACTTAATTCTAAAAATGTCTAATCCTAAATTAATTGCTCAATTCCTAAGTTGATTCCAAAATATTTTAAATTCTAAAAAAATTCATTACAAAAATTTCCTATTTCGGAACCACAACCTATTGATGAATAATGGTTTTATTCAGGTCAGTGGTTTTTTCTTGTGATTTTTTCTTCAATGTAATAATCACTTGTTATAATCAAATTTTCATGTTAGATATTCATTTATTTATTCATTAATTTAACTAAAATACAGTCAATGTGAATACAACAGGCTATTGCCCAAAACTGCTTTTCACAAAATTTTAAAGTAGGATAAAAATCTTAGGTTAGGTCGCTGTTTCACTTGAAATTTCACCTTGAAGCACAATAATTATTCACAATCACAAGTCTTTTGCAGATAAAGGATATTAATTTTATTTAATTTCAAACAAAGCACTATCACAGTCCGAAAAAAGATGATGTAATTTGGAATTTTGACATTTTTGAGCCAAAAATCTTCACTAGTTACACTCATCACCATAGTTACAACGTAGAATTTTTCTCGAAGATTTCTTAGTGTGCACCCACAGTCTATAAGGAAACTGAATTTCTATTATCATAGCAATTTTATTCATATACCAGTTTTTTGGAAATTGTGATAAGTCAGTGGTATGAAACTATAATATATGCATAGAAGCTTCTTCTCAATTCCTTCAATCACCCTAGCGCCTTTCATAACCTCCTCAACCCCACCTGTTTCTTTGCCTTTCTCCCTTCTTCTCTCTCACTCTGTTCCACACGTACGCACATTCACATAATCGTATATATCAGTTAGCATGCATGTGCGATTGCTTAGGCGGAGGCGCATTAATAATATTAGCCTCTTGCTACTTGTCACGTAGCGAGTTTGTTGTTGAGAGGCTGAATACTAAGCGCCAGCTAACGCGTGAGAAGTTCAAGCTAGAAGAGCTGCAGCGGCCCAGAATAAAATGATATTAACGCGTAACTAAGCGAGCTCTGCGTGATACAAGATGGCGGTGAACCCATGGGGTGGGGGGGAGATTGAGAGGGGATGCGGAGAAAGTGATCTACGCTGTACAGAGGAAAGGAAAGTTGGAATTAGGCGTTTTGTATCATTGCATCATTAATACATTCATTTTCATGGTAAATTATTGGAGGCTTTCAGGAGGGTACACCTCCTCTTTTGAAATAATCATTAATGATAATAATAATATTAATAATTAAAATAATAACAATATAACTGGCCAAAATAACCAACAAAGAAATTTACAATAGGAAAACTTCAGAATGAAACTTTATAAATGGGAAGTTATACCAGAGACAAAACCTCCAAGAGTTGGAAATGAAGTAAAGAGAGCAAAGCTGAATTCGCACTAAATGAAAAGCTGGTGGGCAAACAAGAAGAACAAGCCCAAAAAATCTTTACTCAGCGTCTTCCACTTTGGGAGTTTTACGTCTAATAATGGTAGTAGTAATAATAATAACAATAATAATAATATTAATAATAACAATAACAATAGTAATTGTGATAACAATAACAATAATAATTGTGATAACAATAACAATAATAATTGTGATAACAATAACAATAATAATTGTGATAACAATAACAATAATAATTGTGATAACAATAACAATAACAACAACAATAATAATTATAATAATAATATCATGAAAAATAACAATAATAATAATTATTAACCAAAACAGCAGAAATCCAAGGACCTGACGAATTTAAATTAAATAAAAAATGTTAATAAACGTAATTTAAAAAAAAAATGGACATGGCAGTTCTTGAAAAAGAGTTTGGTTTTTTGTTCCTTTTGATATACTGTATATCTTACATCATGCCTCAATATTTTCTCTGTTTTATTTTTCAGTTTGATGATTTAAATTTAATAATTAAAGAAATATTTTTACACAACCAAAAATGGAAACAACAATGCTTGCACTTTAAAAATAAAATCAATATAATAAAGTTGATTATAATAGGGCTGAGCAGTAGTCTACTTAATATTCTTCAAATTATTTTGAATTCAAAATGAACCAGCCATGCAATTTCCTGATTTTTACAAGCCAACACTAACCTGAAAGAGCCTTTAGTAGCGATCTGTTTCATATAATTTTATATTTAAACCCTAAACTCCAAAATCGATAGCGATCTCACTTGGACTATGAAGTTTCAACAGTCTAGAATCTTCCTTTCAAGAGCTAGAGCACAGACGGACGGACGGACAACGGTACTAATTCAAACCTCCGCGCCAAAGAAGATGGAGGGTTCGTCGTTGTTCAGGCTCCCTAGCGTTTATAGACGCGTCACGGAGCTAACCTACGATCTCTATTGATTACGTCATCGATTGCAACTAAGCCCCCACTCCTCCGATCAAACTGTTTCATGTTAGTGCTTGTCATCCCGTGTTCACGTAGGTTAGCTCGATACGTTTACGTGAAAATTGATAATCTTTTCGTTTTAAAACGTGTTATTTGGTGGTAAATAGTTCGGAATACTTGATAAATCAGTGTGATAGTGATAATAAACCAGTGGTTGAAGTGAAATAGTGATAATACTACGATAAAACTGTGATCGAGTCCGAAAGCATGGATTACTTCGTATCAAATTGATGTTTTCTCCAATGCTGCTTAACAGGTAATGATCAAACCTTCTTGCGATTTTGAATACTTGATTATTAAGTACCTGATAGGGCCTTATTGAAATGAGATGTCCGCCTGTCCGTCCGTGCCTTAGCTCTTAAAGATTCTACACTCTTGAAACTTAGCTTCCTCATAGTTCAAGTAAGATCGCTATTAATTTTTTTATTTTAACGCTCGAATATAAACCTAAAGGGCTGCAGTTCGATATCCTATCTATTGAAGTAGTCGCAGGAGTTTCGATACTTGACAATATCGGTACTAGATACCATCGATTGCAATATTGTGTTGTCCTATCAAATGGTTCGTGTTTTAAACTGTCGATACGTTATCAATACTTCCATCCGGTATTGAAACTTCCTGGATTTCTCTGGATGGGATATCGAACTGCAACCAAATAAAGTTCTTACATAGCGGGCAGTTCCATATGATTATATTTAGCTTATATTTAGTTGATAAAGCTTTTTATAGTGTACAAGAGTTCCTTTCACATCAAAATTAAGCCTCACCTCAACTAACTGATATATTAATTATAGTATCCAGTATATAATTTATTGTTGATCTGACTTGTCTTATACTCCTTAACTGGAGTCTCCAAGACGTAATCTACAATAGAAAAAAAAATATCTTCCCCACGGACAATCGAATAAAAATTTCGATAATCGATATCTGTACAAAACCCAAAGCTAAACCTAGCGTTCCTTTCGTATCGATTCTTTCAGTTGATTGTTTCGTGAGGAAGGTATGGAACTGCAGCCCTTACGTATTATATGGAGCCCACTATTTAACAAGTTTGATCTAACCTCGCTAGATCGTGAATTCCTAGATATCAAATTCAGTAATGCTCCAACACTAGCAATCTTCAGAACATTTCCAGAAGTATACTACTATGGGGTTGGGTTGCACTGTTATTGGACGTGATCCTTTTTTAAGTGTGGAGACTTTTCATGTAGGTCTAGGTGTTTATTTAAATATGTGTGTCCGGGTTTTCAAATAAATAAAAATAAAAACATATGTCAGAATAAGCTCATAAACTTTCTTAGTAATGGCGAGGGTGATATTGTGGAAGGTATCCATAATGAAAAATAAGACGAAATTGTCACAACCACATTTATTAAAACTTCGAGAAACTAGTTTCGGTTGTTACACCATTATCAATCTCAATCAAACTCTCAGTTTGATTGAGATTGATAATGGTGTAACAACCGAAACTAGTTTCTCGAATTTTTAATAAATGTGGTTGTGACAATTTCGTCTTATTTTTCTTCATAATAAGCTCATACTTGTAGAAAGCGTATTTTTTAATGTTCTGAAATAATTTAAATATTTACAATATTTTAATAATAATTATATTATTAAATTAATAATAATTGATAATAATAATAATAATTAAATAATAAATTATTAATAATTATTATTAAAATATGTTATTAATATTTTAATATTTACAAATAATTGAAAATTTAGAGGATTCTAGTGACCAAAAAGTTTTAGTTTTTGTTATGGGTAGCCTACATTTAATTTCAAATAAAATGAAATCTTTGAAATAAAAAATTGACTTAAAATAAGCTCATATTTTTAATTTTTTTTGTTGCTGATGAAGCCCAAATGAATCTCAAACTTGTGCGTGGGTAATGAGGTGAATGATAACTCATATTGAATGATATTGAGCTCATACAATTATAAATTTAGTTTAATTTAGTAATTTTTTTCTCTTTTTTTACTGATGATGTTCACTTGAGTCTGAGACTTGTCAATGGGTAATGTGGTGAATAATGTTACGGATTGTGGACCAGATTCTGGTGAGTTTCAAAGCAGTGAATAAAGCCTGTGTCACACTCGGCTACTTTACTAGTAGCTAGCAAAGTAATTGCTACTAAGTAGCCAATGTGACACAGGTAGTAGCAGCTACCAACAGTAGCGCGCTAGTTAAATACGCTAGCTTCAAAAGTTGAACGTGTCCAACTTTTCGAGCTACTATCGCGCGCTAGTGAGTCACATGACCAACTAAAAACTGAACCAATTAAAACTAGCTTTTAGCAGCTAGCGAGTAGCAACCTGTCCGCCCAGTCTGACAAGTGTTTTTAGCGGCTTGTGCTCTGTGTTTCTATTATTTTGTTGGCATTTCTCTAATGAGTGATCGTGAAATGAGTGACTCTAAAATAAGTGATCCTAATATTAATTTATCTATTGAGGTTTTAACCCACGAAAACTAATAGAATATCACCGAGTATGGCTGGGTCCCCCGATACTAGAGAGATAAACTCTTTTTTTGGAGGTTCGATCCCAGTTCTGACCGCAAGATTTTACCTCGGGCCACTCCCGTGTTTCGGAGGACACGTTAAGCTGTCGGTCCCGGCTGCCTAAAAACAGTCGTTAAGTCACGTCAGAGGCCCTGAACTTCTTCAGGTGCGACCTGATAACTCTGACACTAGACCTGAGCCAGCCAGGTCACACGATATTATTATTATTATTTTTTTTTTGGAGGATGAAGGCCACATACGTCTGAGACTTGTGCGTGGGTAATGAATTGGATGATGGTGATTGATGAGTTGGACCTACAGTTTTAGGTGGGTTCCGAACCACTGGAAAGTGATTTTACAGCAGAGAACAGAGTCTTTTTGCTGGTCAATCTAATCGGCCACCCTTAAAAAGAGTGCCCAGGAGTTTCGTAGCTTATCTCTGATTGAAGAGATACCTGCTACGGCACTTGGTTATCACTTCCCGTATCTCTGTACTGTACAAATGGTTCCAATACTTCGTAAATTGATTTAACACTTCAGGCCGAAATGTTGGAATGGTAATGTGTGGCACTCTGAACCTGAACAAGAAGTACTGAAGGCATTTAAAACTATCACCAGTAGCAATATATATTAAGATTATTTCTAGTTTGGGGCGACATGAAATTGCTTCCCTGAGTTTTTGTATCATTTTTCATTAGTTTTTGTATCATATTTCATTTTTTTTGTATCAGAGATGTTGCTAATTGCATCAACTCATCAAACTTGAATATAGACAATCCCCTTATGGTATGACTTGGGGTCCTCAGTTGGAAGTTCTTTCATCAGTGTTGCTGAAGCACCCAGCTTATCCCTTTTCACCGTATCCATTACGAACCCAGGAGCGTTTCTCTATATTGTTCATTAAATCTTCACAAACGTCTTTAACATAAACCAATATCAAACGTCGAAATTTATCACGTCTTATACCTACAGACATTTTCTACCAATCACAAACACAAACCAAGAAGTAATAGACGAGTTGGGGAAGTGATAGCCGAGTGCCGTAGCAGGTATCTGTTCAATCAGAGAGAAGCTACGAAACTCCTGGGCCATCTTTGTAAGGGTGACCGATTGATTGGATTGGCCAGCAAAAAAGACACTGTTCTCTGCTGTAAAATCACTTCCCGGTGGTTCGGAACCCACCTAAAACTGTAGGTCCAACTCATCAATCACCATCATCCAATTCATGACCCACGCACAGGTCTCAGACCTATGTGGGCTTCATCCTCCAAAAAAAGAGAGAAAAAAGTACTCAAGGCAGGAATAGAATTGAGTAGCATGTAGGTATTGCTGGGTAGGTGCTACCGAAAAATGAGTGTGACAGGTTTCAGTAGCAGCTGGTGGTGATTGGTCATGCGGTGAGCGTGGTGTTCAAGTGGTCGTGATGTTCAGTCACGACCGCTCAAGACTGCGCTTGGATGGGTGACCGTGCTTCAATGACTTGATGTTATAAGCTTTATTATCACTTACCCGGTGGTCCGGAACCCACCTAAAATAGTAGGTCCACCATGTTCCCCGTAACATGGCTCAAACGGCGAGGTGGAACTACCCGTAAGGGTCTCCCCACCATTAAAAGCCATACGCTTATTATTATTATTATTATTAGTAGCAGCTATTTCACTAGCAGCGACTAAGTAGCCTAGTGTGACACAGCCTTAAGTAAAAATAAAGCATATGAAGTCAATATTTATAGCTGCCAGCCACTTACGCAAGCTCACTCCCGAGCACTTTTAACTTAACATCACCAATTCGTCCATTTTGTCCCTATGTAGTATTCTATTTTGGACACATGTTGCATTGAAGTTGAAATCTTTTTGTTTTTATTACGTTTGTTCGAAATTTCCACATCCAACCCTTAATGGAAATGGCGATACAGCCTCAATACATTCACCGTAACATGTAACGCTACATAGTAAACGCTTTACCGTAACAACTTTGACTAATGTACACCTTGGAGTAGAACGACGAATTTGTCGTAATAAACGGATAAGTGGAGGAAGGAAGAAGTGAAGGAAGGAAGTGAAGGACGTTGTTAAAGGATGAAGAAGCAGTAGGCAAGATAAAGTGGAAAGATAAGGATAGAATGGTATTAGAAGTACAAGACATTGTATATAGTATGTACATTGTACAATATATATGTATATGTTTGACATATTGCGTGACAGGGTGAATTCAGAAGTAGATCACATGCAGTAAAAGACGAAATAGGGAAGGAGAGTGAAATAGAAAGAGAGTGAGAAAGAGTGAGTGTGGGAGAGATATAATGATGAGGAGATAGGGGAGATATTGGGAGTGAGAGAGGGGAGTGATTGGGAGTGTGAGAGGGAAGAGAGAGTGAGAGTAAGAGAGAGAGAATAAGGGAGAGAGTGAATGAGTGAGGAGATAGAGAGAGAATCAGACTGAGAGAGTGAGTAAGAAGTCCTTTGATGTTAGCTGTGAGGCAAGCAATATAATCCTTAGAATTCTAGGCATACATGCACAAGCTGAATAGCATTACATTGTTGCAATACACACACACATATATATATATGTATGTATGTATATATATAGAGAGAGAGAGATAGTATATGACAGAATATATATATAGTAGTATATTGTATGTTGTTACGATACCGAGCCAATTATCAAGACTGGAACGTTGAGGAGCCTACAAAATGAGGATGATCATGATGATGATGATGATATGTTACAAATAGGTTATGATACAAATAGTAGTCGAAAACAGTTAGTCAATAACAGTTGAAATAATAGTAGAATATGACGTTACCTGCTTTATTATAATTTCTGGTTTCTATTTCATCGTTTTTCATTCCATAAACATGCACTGAGAAAAATAGAAGGTGCATATTACCCTAATTTCATAGGTTTCTTACCTTTTATAGTGTAAAAACTGACGGCAGCCTTTTAAATGTGATTTTCACCTTATAAATAAGGTAATTTGATTTATTGTGAAATTTACCTTTCATGCTCAAGGTGAAACTCACTATTTAGTTTGTGAAAATTACCTTCTACATAATATGAATATTACCTTGTACAAAATGCGTATATTACCTTTTATAATACGGAATATTACCTTTCATAAAATGTAAAAACTACCTTTCATGTATTGTAAAAATTACCTTTTATTGAAGGTGAAAATTATCTTTACATGAAATGTGTAAATTACCTTCTATGAAAGGTGATTTTCCCTGTATGCTTGATTGTGATTGTTACATTCCAAATAGTACTTTTTACTTTAATGTGTGGTTTCGTTGAACGTGGATTCGGACATGCGTGTCCACGAACAGAGCTGAATACACTGCAATGGATGCTTTTTGTATACCTAAACTGTACCAAAAGCATCGATTGTAGTGTATGCAGCTCTGCCCGCGAACACGCACGTCCGAATCCGCGTTCAACGAAACCACACCAAATGTTATTGTTTGCCAAATTTCAAGTGTTCGTTTGTAAACTGCTTCATAATGTATTCTACCATCTTACGTTTTTGATGTTCCGTTTCATATAAACACATAAATTCTTAGAATGGTAGAATGACTTTTGATTAATACAACTAACAAAATTACAGCCATACAAATGTGTACATAAAAAATAGAAATCAAGTGAAAATACTACTTCAAATACCAATTAATTATATACAGGTATTAACTTTTCAAGTGAATTAAACGACTTGCAGTCAAATTTTTATTAAAATAAGTAGTATTTCACTTACTTCTGTAGGGTTTTAACAACTCGAAAACGTTCGGCCTACAGAAGTAAGTGAAATACTACTTATTTTATTAAAAATTTGACTGCAAGTCGTTTAATTCACTTGAAAAGTTAATATTAACAACGCAGTTCGTCATGGAACAAGAAATCCAGGAATTTATATGCAGGTAATTTTAAATCCATAAAAAATCTGACAAGATTACAAATACCAAATTACTTTCTCATTTCATAAAGAAGGAAAATAAAAACCCAGTATCCACGTTATTTTAAATTTGTATATTATAAAATGAAAAAATGAACAACATTGTACAAAAATTTACAATGGTTGATGATCATTCTGCAGAGTCTGTTTCTGTCACTATTTTCCAATCTTCTATTAGTTTTGTATCGATTTAAAATTGTCTAGCCTTCTAAGGTCTGCAGCAGTAATTTTAAAAGGCTTGACGTACCCTAGAATTAAAAAACCAACATTAAATGCTGAAAATTATTTGAAAGCTATGTTAATTTAATTAAAGTCATGAAACAACCTAATGACAAATAGTAATATCTTCACTTCATCAATTTAATTCCAGGAGTCATATTACAATAATTATATTTTTATTACTTTTTAATTTTCACAGTTATAGCAGGCAAACTTCCAAATGTGCTATAATATCTTGCCTTTTAAATAAAAATATTTATGAACAGTTCATAACTCAACAAAAACAATTAAGAGGTTGTCCAACAAAATTAATAATTTTTAGCTTTTTAATGGAATAAAATATTAAATCACAATGAACAGGTAGGAAACATTTTTACTATTTGATAAATAAATATGAGTATTCGATCAAAGTATTTTTGACTGAAAAACAATATTTTGCAAAAAATAACAGAGCGAGGCTAAAAAAAATTTTCAACATGGCAAAACAATAGATAGTGTTGATTTTTTTAGCACTTAGTTCTAATGAAGAAGGTCTTCATTAGGGGGAGTGTTCAAAAACTATTTCATGGGTGACTTACCCCCCCCCCCCCCCACCCACACCCAACCCATCAAAACTCGGTCCCCTGGTACAACTATTGGATTTAATGTATGTTTGAGATTTTAATAAGTTGTCAGACTTGCCATTACTTGATCAGAGTTGCCATTACTTGCTTGTGTTCTAGATGATTCTTCATCATCCAATACCGGTAGAATATCTGAATCAGTAGATGAATCTAAATCTGTCAAAGACAGATCGGAGATGATAGGACCCAAATCAGTTTCGAAATTTAATGAGAGTAGTTCCTTTCCGCTGGGATCATCTGGATGACTTATAAAGTTTCCTGAATCAAGATCTTGATATTGTTAACTCCTGAAAAATAATTTTTTTCCTAGTTTTTTCTTATTTAACTATTTCAAAACTATACTGAAATTTTGTAGGACTTCAAATTAAAAAAAAAAAAACAGCAACACAGAATAACTTAAACAGAATTTATTAATTTCGAATTCCTTTAATTGCTATTAGTTTATACTGAAGACTTCCGCAATGGCGGATATTGACAGCAGTATTTAATAGCTGATGGAAATCGATGAATGCTACTGTACAAAAATACTAGTCACCACCGGGAATCTAACCACGGACCTCCCAATTGCCGGTCGGGCGCCTTAACCACTAGACCATGGAGACCCTTCTGCACAGCAGCATTCATTTTTAACTTGGCCATATCGTCTCGTATCTCACAAGTTATTTCGAAGTTACTGACAGTTGAGCAAACTGACAAATTTACTTAAACAGAATAATTGGGAGGTCCGTGGTTCGATTCCCGGTGGTGACTAGTAATTTTGTACAGTAGCATTCATCGATTTCCATCAGCTATTAAATACTGTTGTCAATATCCGCCATTGCGGAAGTCTTCAGTATAAACTAATAGCAATTAAAGGAATTCGAAATTAATAAATTCTGTTTAAGTAAATTTGTCAGTTTGCTCAATTGTCAGTAACTTCGAACTAACTTGACAGAATAACTAATAAAGAAACTATCAAACTATTAACTTGCTGTCTCAACTTTCTACAAATGTCATGTCATATTTGCAAGGTGGCGCTCAGGGTTATAATTTGGCTCAGGATATTAAAATGTCGACATTAAAAGTTAAAAATTGGTGCGCTGCTTTTAGACATATTAAATATAATGCAGATAATCAACGCCTTCCATCAGTCCGAATCCCAATCTCATAAGTCCTTCAGTCAAGCGATCGACATTTTAATGCACCCAACATAAATTGTTGTCATTGAATTTGTTGTCAACTCTGGTTTAAATGCAGCTTAAAAGCTGAGTCGTGGGAATAGAAAGAAAGGTGAAATCAATACAGAATTTTAACAATCAACTTACACTGACCGTCGATATGTTGAGGTTTGATGGACCAGCTGATTCGTATTCCTCCAAGGTTGAAATTGGGCATGAAAGTATAGTCTTGGCCCAAAATCAGTGATGAGAAATTCGATGTGTGGATCTTTTATATCCAAGTGCCTCAAAGCAGCAATCCCAACTTTATAATCTGAAAACAATTTAATAATCAGCCTACCGTATAATTTTGAAACTGTTTCATAACACATAAATATATACATTTTTGGTTTTTCGGTCTATGATGCATTCTAGAATGAAACCTTCCTTTGAAAAATGCAATTGGGTGATTTAGTAGTAACCTACTAATAAGCTGAGTTGGGTAAGGTTAGGTTGGGTGCAAAAGTTCAACTTTTTCCAAGAAAGTTATATAAAAGAGCCCTGATTAAATTAATGTTGATAATTCTCATGATCAACGATTTATTTTCCAATAGAGTCCAAAAGGGAGAGTTTAATATTCTAGCCTATGCTTTATCAAGAATTGCATGAACAACCGACAATATTTTTTGAGTATTTCAGGATGAGACCTGAAATTTTGCATACATTCTGAAGGGAATAGACGAAGATATCAGTTTTCTAATTTTCTTCACACAAACATTTATTTACAAATACAAGACTCAAGTTGAGTTATAATTTTTTTCCGGATGATGCCCACTTGAGTCTATGCTCAAATAGGTAATGAATAGAGTACAACAACACTGTCTACTAAGCTTCAATGATGACAAGGTAAAAACATCCAAGTCTCAACAAGATTCGAACTCGAGACCTTAAGGAAAAGCAGTCAGCCAGAGTCTTATCTAATAAAAGACAAGCGCCCCAACTGACTGAGCCATTAGAGGCTGAGTTATTTTAATTAATTACTCTCTGTCCATTGTCATATTCAGGTTTTTATAAAACTTTATATTCAAGATTTCAAGACACAAGAGCATAGACGATATAAGTTAATAATTGATGAGATACAGTTGGCATAGTAAACTCTAGAGCACTGAATAGATGAACATTTGGCCCGTACCCCTTACCCAGACAGAAGAACATCTTTTAAAAACTTGTTATTTACTATATTATAACAGTTTTCGTAAAAATGTATGTCCTCTTATTCCCATGAGAGCTCTGTAGATTAGATACAGTTCGTTAGAGTTTGTAGGAAAAATTCAAACTCATTAATTTGATCGCTCAAATCGTTCTGACGAATTTGTGCATGTCTGATGTACAAGTAGCAGCCATTACAAACAGTCATTGAAAAACAGACATTTGATTGTTTGGACCAATTCATAAGACCGCTTCTTGGTCATAATACGCATCCATGGTACAACTGTAAAGTCTTCTCTGGGTCAGACGATCAGAAGAAAGAATATTATTCAAGAATAAAATGTTGCTAAATGTGTATAGGGCCACCATTATTATAAATAGTAGTACCTAGTTTAACCTTTTCTATTATGGAGTCAATCCTTACTTTATAAGTTGACTTCAAACTTCAAAGTCCAAACAATTAATTTTAAACTTTTCATTTTCAAACTTAAACATATCATGAATAATCAAAGAGATAAACTCACCTATAAAGTTGTGGGTGTATTCCAGAAGTCCCCACTTCTCCAACAAACTCCTTGTTTCGAAATCTGCCATTGTTGATTAGTTGAGAATCAAAACTAAATACTCGATGAAATGAACAAAGAAGTGCATTCCAGCACTGGTCATGTGATACGCGCATGTGCTGTAGACTGTTACAAAAAGTACTACATTGTAGATTTCACCTTTTGCAAGGTGATTTTCACAATTATGAAAGTGTTAAACGCTGTTATCGCAGATTAAAGTAAGCATTACTTTATATTATTGTGAAATTCGCAATATCAATGTTGTTAAAAATACACTTTATAAAAGGTAATTTCAGGAATCACATTGAATGAGCACAATTCACCTTGATAAAGTAATTTTTACATTATAAGATTGTGAATTACCGCAAACAAGTGGTGTTTAGTACCTTACATGGTAAATTCACTAATTACTTTTTATTATTTGTGTCTTTCTCCATTTTAAAAGGTAAAAACTACTTTATAAAATTGTAATAGACACCCGTATTCAGTAGTAATCACCTTTAAAATGAGATTTTCACCAAAAAATGATTTTACCTTCAAAAAAGGTAATTTCTACTGGACAAATTTTTCTCAGTGTGGTGGTTCGGAACCCAACTAAAACTGTAAATCTACCATTCATAACATCATTTACAACTTACTGACTCGAGTGCGCTGCATCAGGGAAAAAATGTTTTATTGTTTTATGCAACGTTTTTAATGATGACTAGCTATTGTACCCGTCCTTCGTACGGATTATGTTTAGAAATAAGACTAAATATGTTTCGGCTTTTTTGATAGCAACGATCATGAAGTTGTTAGCAGCTTAGTAAACAACTTAGAACGTAAATAATTCAGTGACAGTTATCAGAGAGAATATTTGAGAACAGCTGATTGATATATCTTGATAAATTACGTGATTTGTTCTCATGTGGAATAAAACTTAGAAGAAATGTAACAAAAATCGTACATTACTTGGTTTTTAAACGTTTATTATTCTGTTAAAAGAAAGTTAATTTAGTTTTTTATAGCTAAAGACATTGTCAAAAAGGTTCTCTATACTGATAAATAACTTTATTCCCGATCGATGCTCTCGTTTTTCAGGAGAAGGCCGCGTAAAATGCCTTCGGGGCCGTGACAAACAGACAGACAGAAATTGATATAAGACTTGTTTCGGCTTCTTTAATGTATAAAACGTAAAAATAACCAAAAAATATACAATTCTGATAAATGTACAGACAAAACTCTAATTTTATTTATATAGATAGATTTATTTATTCATACATTTATCTGTAGACATAGCTTTTAGTATTACACTTGAATTCGTGCCTGTTGCTACACCTTGTTTTGTAGATTACGTCTTGGAAACTCCTTGATATGACAGGATACTGGGATCAGAATTTTCCGGAGCGTATAAAACGAAAAGCAAATGTAGAAAAGGACTCTCAAAATGCAAATGTCTTTAACAGTACATACACTCGTCCACTCACACTGCTATTTCGTTAGTCACCTTCCACTATCCCACACGCACACACCCACGCGCACACACGCACAATAATCTAAAAGCATACACGTGATATCAGTAGAACACACGACGAAACATTTCAAGTACTACACGTTTTGTATATTAAAAAGCGATGCAAATGAATAGGGAGAAAATGTAACTACAACAACAACTACCCCCCTATGTGTTACCCCTCTAACGAGCACCCTCTCCTGTACCCCTCTGTAGCACCCCTTTGACCCCCCCCCCCCCCACAAGGGAGGAGTGTAGCATGATGGCTTTCATGAATAAATTCATTATTCTAGCTTCGCAGTTTGTGTCAGTTCTCTATGTTTCTTGTTGCAGTGTGTTTTTCCCGCTGATATGTCACGTCATACGTGTATATAAATTTATATATATACCATATACTCCTGTATATACATGTATATGTGTCAACTGAATTTCACTGCACGCTCTCATTAATACTGTGCGCCTTCTGCCGCAGCCCCCACTTTCAGAGGAGCTCATTCGTTGCATTGCAATAAGCTAATGATTTATTTTGGAATCTTGGCAAATAAAAATATTCTAGTGAATTTTAGTTGTTTGAGACAATCAAGGTTTTTAGTGCGTAGCTGTAATGTCCAAAATCCACATGCAATAGGTTAGTTAGTTTTGTAGACGCAAATATTATTTTACCACGATCATTATGAGATAGTGATACGCAGAATGATAATTGGTGAAGGTTTTCTCTTATAGGCTGACATTCATTGAAGGTCTCTGATTGGCTGAAGGCCCTAACAAGTCACGCCCACTGGTGGGAGGAGCAACAAGGAATAATAAGTATCAAAATCAAGAACCAAACAGTAACAAAATAGAACAATACACAAGTAGGCTAGAATTAAACAATTAAAAACATAAAAATAGAATAAAAAATGAAGCTAAATGAAATGCAGTCAAGGTCAATCGAGAAAAACAAGAAAATACCATTATTAAAGAGTATGCCAGAATTATGACTATACTAGTTTTAATGATCAAATTCACTACAATCATAAAATAATAATACACAGAATGATACTATTTGCTGATGGTGAAGGTGACTCTTATAGGTTGACCTTCATTGAAAGTCTGTGGTTGGCTGAAGGCCCTTACAAGTCACGCCCACTGGTGGGAGGAGTAACAAGGAATAATCAGTGTCAAAATCAGGAACCAAACAGTAACAAACGAGAACAATACACAAGTAGGCTAGAATTAAACAATTAAAAACATAAAAATAAAATAAAATATGAAGCTCAATGAAATGCAGTCAAGGTTAATCGAGAAAAACAAGAAAATACCATTATTAAAGAGTATGCCAGAATTATGACTATACTAGTTTTAATGATCAATTTTTTTCAAACAATTCAATAGGCCTACTACCAACTTGGTTTCATAATAATTCTGGCCTACTCTTTAATAGCGGTACTGCTTGTTTTTCTCGGGACACTTCAATTGCATTTCATTCAGCTTCATTTTTGCCTTTATTTTAATGTGTTTAATTGTTCAATTCTAGCCTAATTGTGTATTGTTCTTGTTTGTTACTGTTTGGTTCTTGATTTTGACACTGTTTATACCTTGTTGCACCTTGTTGCACCTTGTTTATACCTTGTTTATACCTTGTTGTAGTGGGCGTGATTTGTTAGGGGGCCTTCAGTCAATCAGTTAGCTTCAGTTTTTTAATTTTTAATTTTTTTAATTTTAGCCTACAATCATCGGGGTTTGTTGCTTTCAATGTGTTCGCAGTTTATTGATTCTTGATTTTGACACTGATAATTCCTTGTTGCTCCTCCCACCAGTGGGCGTGTCTTGTTTTGGCCTTCAGCCGATCACAGGCCTTCAATCAAGGTCAGCCTATGAGAAACACTTTCACACTCAGCCAATAGTATCATTCTGTGTACCACTATTTCAAAAAGTTCGTGGTGATATACTTCAATAATTAGACTATTAATAAAATTGAAATTGAAATTGAATAAATTGTTTATTTTAATCTAAATTAAAATTTTTAAAAACATTTCAAATCACAAGATCACTAAGCAAGAAAATGGCTGTCCTTGTGACAGTGCTGTTGCTGAATTATGCTACTCTGTGCTTTAGTTTTAGTTTGTTTGTGATTGATAATGGTGTAGCAACCGAAACTAGTTTCTCGAAGTTTTAATAAATATGGCTGTCACAATTTCGTCATATTATTCATTATGGATATCTTCCATAATATCACCTCCACCACTACAAAGAAAGGATAATTATTTAATTTAAGCAAGACGCCGTAGAGCAGGATGTGACGTAGAGTGGTCAGGTTAGACAGCGTTATCGTTATCAAAGTTTTGCCCATACTCTCTGAGTAGGCCTATTTGATACGATTCAGTCGTCTCTAATCAAACAAGCCTCAAGCCTATTCAACTCTTCCTATAATTTTACACACTAGGATCTTTCTTTCAGGAAAACCTTTCTTTCAAAGTAAACACACACACACACACACACAAACTCTTTCTCTTTTTCACTCTCACTCTCTCCCCCCTCCTATGCTCTCTCTCTTTCTTTCTTTCTCTCTCTCTTGAGCACCATTAATTTCAAAATCTGTTAAATCCATCACATCGATGTGATCACTTTCCTGTTTAGTAGAGGTGAAGAAAAGAAGAAGAAGAAGAAGAAGAAGAAGAAGAAGAAGAAGAAGAAGAAGAAGAAGAAGAAGAAGAAGAAGAAGAAGAAGAAGAAGAAGAAGAAGAAGAGAGGAGGAGGAGGAGGAGGAGGAGGAGGAAGAGGAGGAGAAGAAGAAGAAGGAGGAGGAGGAGGAGGAGGAGGAGGAGGAGGAGAAAAAGAAGAAGCTTGACAAGGGGGAGAAATAGAAGGAAAAGAGGTAAAAGAAAGAAGAGTGGTTGGAGGGGAAGAAGAAGAAGTAGCAGTAAAAGAATAGGAAGAATGGAGAAAAAGAAGAGAGAAAGAACAAGAAGTAGAAGAAAAAGAAGAAGAGGAAGAAGAAGAAAGAAGAAGTGGAAGAAGAAAGAAGAAGAGGATGAAGAAGGAGGAGGAAGAGGGGTTGAATAAGAAGAAGAAGAAGAAGAAGAAGAAGAAGAAGAAGAGGGTAAATGAAGAGAAGGTGGAAGAGTGGTTGGATAAGAAAAAGAAGAAGAAGGCGTATGAGGAGGAGGATAAGGAGGAGGAGGAGGTGGAGAAGAAGTAGTAGTAAAAGAAGTAAAAAAAGAGGAAGAATGGAGAAGAAGAAGAAGAGGGAAAGAACAAGAAGTAGAAGAAGAAGAAGGACAGGAAGAACAAGAAGAAGAAGAAGAGGGTAAATAAGGAGAAGGAGGAAGAGGGGTTTGTCAAGAAGAAGAAAAATAAGAAGGAGGAAGAGTGGTTGAATAAAAAGAAGATTAAGAAGGCGTATGTGGAGGAGGATGAGGAGGAGGAGGAGGAGGAGAAGGAGGAGGAGGAGGAGGAGGAGGAGGAGGAGGGGGACAAGGAGGAGGACGAGGAGGACGAGGAGGAGGAGGATCACTAGGAAAAGGAGGATGAAGTAGTGGAGATAATAAATTATAGAAATTATTAGAAACGGAAAAAAGTGAAAAATAAGAAGTAGGAGGTGAAGAAAAAGAAGAGAGAGGGGACAAAGAAGAAGAAGACGAAGAAGTTGATCAAAAAGAAGAAAAAATGAACAAGAAAAAGAAGAAGATGACAGGATGAGAGGAATACGATGCCTGGTAGATGAATAACTAGAAAAAAAGAAGGAATGAAGAGAAAGGTGATCAGAAATCAGATACAAATGAAGGAGGAGAAGGAGAAAAACTAGAAGAAAAGGAACAAGAAGAGAAAGAAGAAGAAGGAATGAAGGAGAAAGGTGATCAGAAGATGGATGCAGATTAATAGTGTTGCCTGTTTCAATGAAGGCATGAAGAAGATTGATTGCATATCCATGGTGTCACTCACTATTGGGGGGGAGTTTTGTAGGGTGGAAGTGTAAAAGGGGGGCTGTGAATGGTGGAAGTAATGAAGGGGGGGGGTGGGTAGGCGATAGGCCTTCTGGTGTCGATAAGAGTAATCACTTTCCAACAAGAGAAAAGTTTGGCTAAGGCAATTATTATTGGCATTAAACGAGTGACAAGCCAGTGACGTCATGAAAGAAGGCAAAGCGCATCTGGTGAGAAACGGGACTGAAGGAGAAAGATTTTGTTTGATTCCACAGTCGAAGGACCCGACGAATTTACATGAAATGATCATTTTCATAGTCAGTTATGCTGATAAGCATATTTGACTGCTTCAATTTCTATCAAAAATTTGCATAATATTTTATTGCATAAGATATTAAAATATATTGCATAAATTATTAATATATATTGCATATTAAAATATATGCATAAAATAATAAATATGCATAATATTTTATCGCATAAAATATTGAAATATATTGCATAAATTATTGAAATATATTGCATAATATATTATTGTATAAAATATTGCATACAATATGAATAATATTGGGAAGCATCATATAATGCTTCCCAATTCACAAAAAAATGCGCAGTTCTTGAGAAAGAGTTTTGTTTCTTCTTCTTTTTCTTCTTCTTCTTCTTCTTCTTTCTCTACTTCCTCTCCTTCTACTTTTTCTACTTCCTCTTCTTTTCCTTCTTCTACTTCCTCTTCTTCTTCTTCTTCTTCAAACATATTTCCGTCCCTTTCATCGACTTTGTAGATTAAGTCTTGGAGACGTAAGGAGTACAAGACAAGTCAGATCAACAATAATTATACAATCTTTTACACTAGTTACCATTATTACTATATCTATAAGTTGAGGTGAGGCTAAATTTTGATGTGAGGCTAAATTTTGATGTGAAAGGAACTCTTGTTCACTAAAAAAAAGCTTTATCAACTAAATATTTTTTCAATTGTTTTTTTAATGTTTCTACATTTTCAAGACTAAAAACTGCGGTATTTTGTTGTAGAGTTTCCTACCAATATAACTAGGTTTTTGTTTGAATAAGCTACTATTGTGACTCACCAAGTAATAATCTCCTCGGCTCTCCTCGGCTTCTTATTTTATAATCGTTTATGTCAAGATTTTGGTTAATATTATTTGTTTTTACATATATAGTAGCTTCATACACATATAAGCAGGACACAGTTAGGAAACCAAGTCTCTTGAACAACGGCCTACATGAATCTAATCTATTTACTCTTTCCATACACCTAACAGCTTTCTTTTGGATCTTAAACACCCTTTCAAGGTTGTGTTTTGAGGAATTACCCCATACTAAGATAGCATACCTAATGTGATAGTACATGGTAAGCTGTAAAAAGTAACTTTTTGTCATTTAATCTAGAAAGTTGTCGCAGGACAAATACCCCAGATGAAGTTTTACAACATATTTTCTCAATGTATGGAGCCCAGGTCAATCGTCTATCCAACAAAACTCTTAAGGCTCGTTGCACGAAAGGAAATTAAATTTGACCACCGTAAGATGACGTCATCTTAAGGAGCTTAATAGGGAAGTCGCTGCACTGGCTCCGTCAAATGACGTCATCTTACGGTGGTCAAATTTAATTCTCTTTCGTGCAACTGGCTTTCAGAAATGCAATGTTTTCTTCCTGGTCTACTATAATATTATTGTTGTCACAATCATATCATGTCTGATGAAAGGTTTTCTAAACATAAAATAGTCAGAGTATTTCATTTTTTGATACAAGTATTAATTAAAATATTTAATACTGGATGCGGTAGTTAATTATTTTCGTGATTACTGATAATAAATTCTTCGTTGATGAATTTCGAACATGAGATTTATTTGTTGACTATCCATAATAATAATCAATAACCTCTAATAACATTTTTATTTTTTTTTCAGGTAAATATTTCTTCTCCTTCACGCCTTAGAAGATATAATTTGTGGTGAGCTATCCAAAACTTCTTTTTTTAATTGAATTTCAGGTTTTCTTAGTTTCAATCAGTTTACTTCAAACTGACTTTACAAAAGTCACTGAATCAAATTCAGAACTACTGAACTAGAAAACGGAGCCTAATTTTCATCAACTTGTTGAAACATTTTTCGTTTGTTAGAATAATTCTGACAATTAGTTATTATTCTTATTTTATTGATAT
>OX418227.1:5793233-5808233 GCA_948455865.1 Conomelus anceps
ACTCGGTATTCACGACCCTAATCAGCCGTGTACAACTGGCTCTCTCTTGTTATGCTATCACCTAACTTCTCATTCTCGTTCTCTCTTTATCATTCCCTCACTCTCTCTCCTTCGCCTTCCCATTCTCTTTCACCTTCCCATTCTCTTTCTCCTTCCCATTGTCTTTCTCCTTCTTTGTAGCCATTTGTCCTTCTTACTGTCTCTCTTTGTCCTTTGCCTTCCCATTCTCTTTCACCTTCCCATTGTCTTTCTCCTTCTCTGTCACCTTTTTTCCTTCGCCCTCTCTCTCTTTCTCCTTCGCCTTCCCATTCTCCTTCGCCTTCTCATTCTCTTTCACCTTACCATTCTCTTTCCCATCCCATTTTCTTTCTCCTTCTTTTACTCCTTTTCTTTCTCCTTCCTTTTAACCTTCTATTTCTACTCATTTTTACCCTTACCTTTCCCTGTCTCTTTCTCTTTATCTTCCTCATTCTCTTTATATCCCATCGCTGCCACCAACCAAACTCCCTGACCTTCTAACTCACTCATTTTCTCTGTTTCTCATTCTCTTTTTTCTCTTTCTATTTCACTCTCTACTTCTCTCGCTCTCTTTTTCTCTTTCTATTTCTCTTCCTCCTTGTCACTCTATTTCACTTACTCTTTCTCTTTTCATTTTTTCTCTTTCTCCTTCCCATTTTCGTTTTCCTTCTATTCTCTTCCTCTTCCTACTTCCCTTTCTCTTCTCTTTCTCTTTTCCTTTCTCTTTCTCTCCCTCTCTCTCTTTCTCTTTCTATTTCTCTTCCTCCTTGTCACTCTCTTTCACTTACTCTTTTCCTTTCTCTTTCCATTTTTTCTCTTTCTCCTTCCCATTCTCGTTTTCCTTCTATTTCTCTTCCTCTTCCTCCTTCTCTTTCTTGTTTTGTTTTTCCTTATATTTCTCTTCCTTTTTCCTTCTCTTTCTACTTCTTTTTCTCCCTCTCTTAGGGTTGAGTGGAAGAGAGGACCAGGAGTCCTAACTCCGCCCTAATAAAGGCATTTAATCAATCAATCAATCTCTTCCTCATTCTCTTTCTCTTTCCCTGTTTCCTTCTATTTCTCGTTTTTCCCCATCCCTGTCACCTTCTCTTTCTTTTTTCCTCCCCACTTTTCTACACTCTCTCGTTCTTGTCATTTTTCTTGGACTCTTCAAATCCCACCGCTGCCACCAACCAAACACCCCTACCTTCTAACACACTCATTTTCCTCTCCCTCCTCTTTCTCCTTCTCTCACTACATCTCTTTCCAATTCTCCTTCTCTCTCTACATCTCTTTCCAATTCTCCTTCTCTTCATCTTTCTCGGTCTCTCCATATCCCACCGCTGCCACCAACCGCATACTCCAGGAGCTGAGCGAGATGCGAGATAATGAAGCCAAACCGATTCAAGTTGACAGAAACGGGATTAGCAGCTGATGATGAATTGAGCGCTACGTGAATATGCACCAATAGACTGAGATCATTCTCTCCATCTCCATCTCCATCTACAGCTCAGAATAATTCTTGTGTGTGGCTGCATTAAAAAATCAGAAAATTGTGATCTTTGTGACATGGAAATCATTACCTTTTGAAATTATGAAGAGAAGTTTGATGTCTGTGATGTTTGTGAGGAAGTACTGTTGTTAATGCACGATTATAATCGTAACTAATATTGAAATTAAATATTTACAAGAGCATGGTCTCATTTGTCACCTTCATATAATCACAAGATTAAATATTAACCTTTCAAGCTTTCATTACATAATAGTAGGTTAGTTGAATAGGTTTAAATTCAAATTTGCATTCTATTGCAATTTCTCTAACTACTTGAATAGCTTCTAAAATGTTCAATAGCCTAGCCTTCTCAAGTTCAACACTTTTATTTCACTATTTATTTTAAAAAAAATGATATTTTCCATGATAAAATATTTTATGAACAATCTAATATCAAAACTGACACTGTATTTGAATTTAATATGTTGTGTTTACTCACTTACATTGGAGATACTGAAGAAATACATTTTACTTCTGAAAAGAAGCTTCTTCAGCCTCTTCCTCAGGCTGACGAAGCTTCTTTACAGAAGTGAAATGCGTCCCTCCAGTATCTCCAATATACTGGAGATACTGGAGGGATGCATTTCACTTCTGAAAAGAAGCTTCTTCAGCCTCTTCCTCAGGCTGACGAAGCTTCTTTTCAGAAGTGAAATGCGTCCCTCCAGTATCTCCAATATAAGTGAGTGAAACAACATATTAAATTGAAATACAGTGTCAGTTTTGACATTAAGTTTGATGTGTTTCAGAGTGTTACACTTCAAGAGACTTCACATTGGATAGTGTTTGCTTCCCATTATTAGAATTGATCTGTTTGTCTTATGAGTTAGTTACCTTGTGCAATTTGTTTTATTTTTTCAATAAATCCCTTTGGGTGATTTGGTTTTTCTTATACATTCACTTTTTTATGAAGGTCTGAGACCTGTACGTGGGTAATGAGTTAGATGATTGTGATTTATGAGCTAGACTTACAGTTTTAGGTGGGTTCCGAACCACCGGGAAGTGATTTTACAGCAGAGAACAGTATCCATTTTGCTTGCCAATCTAATCGGTCACCCTTACAAAGAGTGGCCAGGAGAACGCAGCTTATCTCTATCTGGTTGAACAGATACTTGCTACGGCTCACGGCTATCGCTTCACTTTTAAGATATTTTCCTGTACTCACTGTTGTGGTACGGGTTCGGGTAGGGAATTATCAAATTACTCTTTAAATTTCCTCACATACTTTTCACATAGATTCAATATTTTGGATTTGGAATGTGAGAAATAAATTTGGACCTTGAACTGTACCCTTCTGTATCCTTGTTTTTATTAGAGATTAGGTAAATAATAAATGTATAGAATATTCACTTTTTGTAACAAATGAGTCAGCACAAATGAAAACGCAGGCATTTTTTGTGATTTGATTCATAGGGTGCAAATTCAAGCGAGAGTAATCTATATAATAAAAATGAATGTCTGTCTGTATGTATGTATGTATGTATGTTCCCTATAGACTTCAAAACCACTTGACAGATTAGCATGAAACTTTGGGAATATGTTGTGTGAATATTGAGAATGGTTTCTGACCATAAATTTTAATAGAAGAGCTGATAATTACTATTAATTAATCCATTTTATAGACTTAACCTACTGAACTTGCCGGCCAAACAGCTTATAAAGGAACAGCTGCTAGAAGTCAACAGTTTTTAAGCATATGGCAGGCCCCTTAGCGGCGTTATTTACGCTATCTTTGAACAGCAAAAGACTTAGCACTTTGCATGTAGGCTACCGTACAGACGGAGCCTTGCAATATGTAGGAAACATACGACTGGGTATGACGAAATGTAATTATGCCAGGTTGATGACATCTGTTAACCAATGCAGCTAGAAATTTGAAGTGCAGCCTCAGCGGGAGGAGGCGAATAATAAAATAAAAAACCTAGCTTCTACCCTTATGGTCATAGGAGGTTTAAATTTGAAATGTTTCTTCATTCAGAGGTTGTGATTAAGAAAACAACGAAGCCTCTATGATCAGCTGGAAGAGCCCTAGGACTAACTTCTTTCCTTATTTGAAATGTAACCTCAGCGGGAGGTGGCGAATAAAATCAAGGAGAATTTTTATGAGAACGCAGCAACGCGTGTCGAGCCAGCTAGTGTCTAATAAATCTATGCACTTCACAAAAAGTCACTCTGAGTTTCTATAGAGCCGGGACTGGACGAGGAAATATATAAATATAGTCTATATATAAGTCAGTATATTAAATATTTATACAACATTATAATACACTAATTTTCATGCATATAATGTAATGTACAATAAAGTTCGTTTAACATATTGTTAATGTACTCTCACTACTAACAGCTTGAGGGGAAATAGACTACTATAGATTGTGTTATTCAACACAAAATGATGTACCTCTCATTATAATCACATATCATAACAATAATTGTAGTTTTGGAGGCTATTCAGCTAATATCATTTAATTCAACGAACATAATCCTCAAAGTGGGAATGAGAGGTTACAAATGGCGAGTATGGGAGAGTACTGGAAAGGGAGAGAGCTATTGAGAGGGAGATGGAGTGAGAGAGAGTGAGTGAGGGAGAAATAGAGAGAGAGAGAATTATTGAGAGAGAGATGGGCCTAATTAGCTATCCTTGTCGTGAGTGTGGAACCAGCAACCAGCCAAATTTAGCCCCTGATAATAATAATTATAATCTGCCGCTCTAGTGCATTGTAATTTGACTAATCATTTTTGGCTCGTGTAATCCCCGAATCAACCTCCAACTTAGTAATGAGTGGTCACATGCTCCAGCTGCCCATATGCACGTGACATTGCACGGGCTAACCTAATGTACTTTGTTCAAGTAATTATTACTGTTCACCCCAGATAGGTTTGTAGACGTTTAGGGTTTCATTTTCTGTGTTTTTCAAGGTTGCTTTAAATTTTTTAATAATTTTGAATTTCTTTTATAATTTTTTAATAAGTGTTATTAATTTATACTGAACACTTCTGCAGAATTCAAAATTGATAAAAACAATTATTGTGCTTCTGTAATTTTGTCAGTTTGTTAAATTGTCAGTTACTTCAAACTGACTTGTACATTGATTTTTTAATACTTCATGTTTTCGTGAATTGTTTTGAAAAATAAATTTATTAATTTGTATTGATTAATTGCCTTTGAGGCTGATCAATCAAATTGTAAATTGGCAGTCTTCTCAGTTCCGGTCACTTAATCTAAATATCTAGATTAAACCATTTTGGAGTTTTTCCCCCCTTTTTTTATATTCAATTGTATTTTGAATGTATTTGATTGAATTTGTATGCATTTTTATTTTGAATCAATGCTTTTTGTGAATGATGCCCACATGAGTCTGGAGACTTGTGCGTGGGTAATGAGATTCGAACCCAAGGCTGCAGGAAACGAAGCTAGCCAGATCGCTATCTTATCACAGACAAGCGCTCCAACCACCTGAGCCCTTGAAACGTAGTACTAATTCAATTGAAACTACTCAGAGCAGCTGCAGGCTATATACAATACTGCAGGCATTTACTACAGTATATACCAGTGGCGGATTTATTTACGGGGGGGGGGAGCTTTCGGGCTGAAGCCCCCCCCCCCCAAACCTCCAGAGTGTAAATTTTTTCCAATCAAACCTCCAGTTTGAAGCTCGTAAAATATTCATTATAGCAAGAATCACTTAGTACCACTACTAAGTCTTCAATTGTAACATTAGATCCCATATTTCTATAAGAGGAAAACTAATCGTTAGATAAAAACTTTGGAAAAACATCTCTTTTTATAGTGTGGAATTCACACAAAGTTTATCTATTAAATCTTGATGAAACATTAGTTCATTGAAAAATTTGTATCTTATTAAAGCTCCCACATTGATTTTCATTCTTAAAAATTGAATAATATGACCGTAATACCGGAATAATACTAGGTATATGTTCCTTGACATACTGTTGAACACAACAGATTCAGCCATAATTCAATCAAAATTTTCCAATATACTTGAAATTTAAGTTAATTTTATCGCCGATATGGTTCAAAGCACTAATAAAGCTATTTTTTATTTCCCAATCATATGAATAGTTATAGTTCGGGTATGATTGATTATGAAAAATTCAAAAGCTTTCACAATACTTGTTATCAGTTCACCTCTACCCCCCCTTCCCCCCTATCATCAGTAGCAAACCAGCCACCCCCAAAAACATTTTCTGGATCCGCCACTGGTATAAACTAGTTTTCTTTGTAGTGGTGAAGGTGATATTGTGGAAGATATCCATAATGAATAATAAGACGAAGTTGTCTCACAATAACATTTATTAAAAATAGTGTGATACTAGTTTCGGTTGTTACATCATTATCAATCTCAAACAAACTAATTTGTGAGTTTGTTTGAGATTGATAATGGTGTAACAATCGAAACTAGTATATCACTATTTTTAATAAATGTGGTTGTGAGACAACTTCGTCTTATTATTCATTATGGATATACTAGTACTTCATTTCCGTAAAGGCGCATTTAAAGGCACTGGAAGTGAGGAACCAAAACTTGAAATTTTTGATCATTAGAACTTGTATTTTCATTAACTGACCTTGAGGTAGCCTCAAACATTAGCTAGACTTAAAAAGCCTCCAGAGAGGTGATTTCCAAGTTTTCCTTGAGAAAAGGAAGGCTCAAGGTTGATACATAAATATAGGCCTTCTATATTAATATGATAAAATCGTGTGTCAAGGTATGAGGCACCTCGTATAAGTTATAGAGAGATGAGACTCTGTATTAACCAATGTTTTTGGGAAAGTCTAATTTGTTTTTTGTACAGACGTTTAGAGTGGAATTCCTGTAATTGTCTCTTATTCCGTCGAGTTCCCAGTTTTGGGTTCTTGATTTTGACACTTCAGCCAATCACAGACCTTCAATGAAAATCAGCACATCAGGTAAAACTTCGACAAATGCCAGCCAATTCAATACAACTAACATAAAATTCTGGCCTACATTTTAATAACGGTACTTTCGTATCTTTCTCAATTGACCTTGACTAAATTTAATTTAGCTTCGATTTTTTAATTTTCCTAATTTTGTAATTTTAGCCTACTTGTGTTTTGTTCTTGTTTGTTGCTTTCTATGTGTTCCCAGTTTTTGGTTCTTGATTTTGACACTTATTTTTGCTTGTTGCTCCTCCCACCAGTGGGCGTGTCTTGTTTTGGCCTTCAGTCAATCACAGACCTTCAATGAAGGTCAGCCTATTAGGTCAAAATTCGATGCAATTCAATACTACTAACTTGGTTTCATTATAATTCTGGCCTACATTTTAATAATAGTACTTTCATGTCTTTCTTGGTTGTACGTGACTGCATTTCAGTGAGCTTCAATTATGTAATTTTAGTCTACTTGTGTTTTGTTCTTGTTTGTTGTTTTCTATGTGTTCACGGATTTTTGTTCTTTATTTTGACATGTATTTTTGCTTGCTGCTCCTCCCCCCACCAGTGGGTGTGTATTGTTTTGGCCATTAGGTTAAAATTTGATGAAGGTTAGCAATTCAATACAACTAACTTGGTTTCATTATAATTCTGGCCTACATTTTAATAACGGTACTTTCATGTCTTTCTCGGTTGACCTAGACTGCAATTCAGTGAGCTTCAATTTTTAAATTTGTAATTTTAGCCGACTTATGTTTTGTTCTTGTTTGTTGCTTTCTTTGTGTTCACGGTTTTTGGTTCTTGATTTTGACACTTATGTTTGCTTGTTGCTCCTCCCACCAGTGGGCGTGTCCTGTTTTGGCCTTCAGCCAATCACAGACCTTCAATGATGGCCAGCCTTTTAGAGGCCTATCATTCCGTGTTTAGTATATATTAAGCTACTCTGTACTTTAATTTTACTTTGATTGAGTTTGATAATGGTGTAACAACCGAAACTGTTTTCAATAAGTGTGGTTGTGACAACTTCATGTCTTAATATTCATTATATTGATGTTATTATTTAAAATTATCATTGTGAGAATCAATAAATTTGCATAATCTACATTGTAATTCACACTAAGAACGCGTTCAACAATGTAACAATAATGCTAATAATAATAATAATAACTATTATTAGCTCATAAGTGACATATCCAGACCATATCTGTTAGCTAGCTGTAGTGTAGAGAGTGGGGGCACTGAGTTGGACAGAGTAATTATAATGCAAGCCCCGTTATCCTTTCAAAGGATGTCCTTTCTGATTATCATACTATTACCACTTGCAATTATCAGAATATTCTCTCCTCTCTCTCCCTCTATTCGTCCCTCTCTTCATCCCCTTCTCACCTATTCATCCTTATTCCCCTCTTTTCCCTACTCGTCCCCACCCTTGATAGCCCCAAGCCAAAGGTCGCCTCGTAATTACACAGCCGAATATATTCAGTATATTCCATAGTGCATGAGATAAATGATAAAAGCTTTTGAGATGGAAATTAACAATTTTTTTCGGTGCCTCACGCCGTTCCGTTGTTGACACTGTGTGATAAGCTTGTAGCGCTTAGCGAGGTTTACACGGGGACTCCGAAATCCCATTTAGGGCGACGCCTTTTTAATCACCCTGTATACTGCATCTATGAGGTGGAATAAGTGAATAAACCCCCGAATGTTATGGCGTACCTTCAGTGGGCCTTTCCGAGAGGTTTTTCACCAAGTTATTTTAACTGATTTGATTTTTTTTCTTTATCTACCATTTTTACAATGCCACATTTGTACTGGCTGCTTCAAAATAATGGTTGAGAGGTGCAGCTTGCTGGGAATTAGTTGTTCTTTCTACATCGACTTTTCTCTATTTTGATTTAATAATTCTACCAGTTCAATTAGTGTACTACTCCAATTACTCAATTTTCCTCTTCTTATATTCATTTTACTCTATTCTGTTTTAATTATTCTATCATCCCTTTTATTTCTATTACACAATTTTTCCTAATATTAAATCTCTTGATCAATCTCCTCTATTTTTCAACCTTTCCTATCATGCGATGCTCCTTAACATTTTCTCTTTTTTAATCTTTCTTAATACTCCTGAACATATTCGTTAACATTTTCTCTTATTTTATCTTCCTTAATACTCCTTAACATATTTGTTAACATTTTCTCTTATTTAATCTTCCTTAATACTCCTTAACATATTCGTTAACATTTTCTCTTATTTAATCTTCCTTAATACTCCTTAACATATTTGTTAACATTTTCTCTTATTTAATCTTCCTTAATACTCCTTAACATATTTGTTAACATTTTCTCTTATTTAATCTTCCTTAATACTCCTTAACATATTCTTTAACATTTTCTCTTATTTAATCTTCCTTAATACTCCTTAACATATTCGTTAACATTTTCTCTTATTTAATCTTCCTTAATACTCCTTAACATATTCGTTAACATTTTCTCTTATTTAATCTTCCTTAATACTCCTTAACATATTTGTTAACATTTTCTCTTATTTAATCTTCCTTAATACTCCTTAACATATTCTTTAACATTTTCTCTTATTTAATCTTCCTTAATACTCCTTAACATATTCGTTAACATTTTCTCTTATCTAATCTTCCTCAATACTTTCTTAGTAATGGCAAAGGTGATATTGTGGAAGGTATCCATAATGAATAATAAGACGAAATTGTCACAACCACATTCATTAAAAGTTCGAGAAACTAGTTTCGGTTGTTACACCATTATCAATCTCAATCAAACTGAAATCAATCAAACTGAGTTTGATTGAGATTGATAATGGTGTAACAGCCGAAACTAGTTTCTCGAACTTTTAATAAATGTGGTTGTGACAATTTCGTCTTATTATTCATTCCTCAATACTCCTTAACATATTCTTTAACATTTTCTCTTATTTAATCTTCCTTAATACTCCTTAACATATTCTTTAACATTTTCTCTTATTTAATCTTCCTTAATACTCTACTTACAACTATTTTTCATTTTTTTCTATTGTTCAATTGTTTCTTTTGTTCTATTAGTGATCTGTTCTTTTGATTGATTTCCCTCTTTATTGCTTTTTTTATCATTACATAATCTTACACTCTCATTACTGTTACACTTATCTGTTATTTTTAATGTTTTTTAAGCTCATATTTCCTTCCATTCCAACTTTTCTACTCTCCCTTTTAGTTCTTTACACTATTTCACGTTTGTACCCCAATTATTACAACTACTCTCAGCTTAGTGGGTTAGTGGCTCTTACGCCTCAATCTCACCACTTTTGTAATGCGAGTTCAAAAGTAATTACTATTTATCCATCTATCTTTCCTTCTTCTTTCTCTCCTTTCACTCCTTTGTGGGTTAAGTGGTGGAGGGGGATCTTATGCCTCAACTTCGCCCACAGCACTTTTATTACTTGTAAAGTACACAAATAAAAGCCATTTATCTATCTATCTATCTATCTTAAGGTTAAGTTATCGAATGGACGAATTTTTATCCAAACTTCTCCTTTTCATGTAGATGCATCACTTAGAATATTTTATTTTATTAGCTCTACCCATTAGACCACTGTTAATATTTCCAACAAAATGTAAATAGTATCCACCAGGTCTACTTTCTATGTGATGAAATATTGTATGAAAGCACACATTTGAGAAAAAAATTGCAAATTTATCATGAATAAAGTAATCTAATCTTATCTTCTAAAAATAAAAGAAAAATTATTTCAAATTTGAATAGAATTTAGAATGGGTCTAAAAATGCTTTGACATTTACAATTTTTAGAAATGATTGAAGAGCTCTCATTTTTTAAAACAATTCCTTGCCTATAAATTCATAAGAATTTAATTCGTTTATTTAATTTATTAAATGCAATTCACTGGCTTTGTAGATTCAGCTTTGTCATTTTGGTGCAATGGTTCCTCCTGACGGCACTTTGCCATGAAGATTTGCTGACAAATTTGTTTGATTTGTTTGTTGCATTATTTATAAGATATTTTGAATAAAAGCCTTTATTTATTTTATTTTTTTATTTGTGGGACAGTCGATTGTTATCTAATGCTTCAGCACATGTGATCCAGTATCATTGAAAGTCCCAGAAACCACGAACATTAGAATTCAACATATTGCCAACAAGTGAATTACCGTGAATTACAAGTCTTAGACATTTTCTTTATAGGGACAAGAAATCACTGTTGAAAAATGAAAATATAACTGATATTAGCACCAGTTAATAAAAATTATATAGGATCTATTGATGAAAATTATCAGTTCCATGTTTTAAGCCTTCTTTTGCTGTGCACCAACTTATGGTGCTCATAACTATATTTAATAACTCCAAAGTAATAGGTATGTCAGTCTGTGTTGCTGGCAATACCGTTATTCTCCAAGAATGGACATAGTAGATGGGAGATGAAACAACTCATGCAAAAAATTCTTTACAACATGAAATTCATAACAGCAATTGTTGACGCAATTCGTTTCACTTCCGTTGTTTCTGATTAGAATCTGTCACATCAAAAGCCTGTAGCAGAAATGAATGATTCGCGCCCAAAAAGACATTTCCCGCCAAAATAGAAAGCAAAAATCCTGCCAAATCACGCCTGATTTCAAGTGGACAACACAGAGAAATGGAGTAGAGAAGAAAAAACAGCAATCACAGTAGACAATGTTTGATTGACAAAGCTAGAATTTCGCTGCGGGGTTTGCGTGCACAAACGGAAGCGCGGGAAATTCGGCATGGCGGGAAAGAGAGCGCGGGAAATGCAGCTTGACAGGAAAGAGAGCGCGGGACACTCGTTTTGGCGGGAGAAAAAGCGCGCGCAACTGAAAGGACCAAAGCAAATATTTTCCCGCTTCGCCTGTACAGTTGGCAAGTTTCCCTTCGACATCAAAGAAGATCAGGCTCAGTTTTCTACACTGTTTCTGTTACTGCTTTCTTTTTCGCCATTTCAGTCCGCCACTTGCAGACCTTTTCTCTTTTTCTTTTCTTCCCTTTTGTCCAACTGTTCAATGCTGGGCAACCGCCGCCTGAAAGCACAATGGCAGCCCTGAGGCGGTTTTTCCTGTCCCGGAAAACTCCGGCTTTTGTGACGAGTCGTTGAAAAATTGCTCGGCGAAATTAATTTCTCTAGCTTTAAGAAACGGCACAAATGTTGAGATTTGGACTTGAATGTGAGCGCAGCATGCACTCGGAAGTGAAAATTAGTTTTTCACAAGATGAATGAGATTTTCCAACAAACACTAAAGGACAATTCATGAGTGAATATGGAATCGGGACATTTTCAAACATCAGCCATTGTTTGAAATCCACACATTTCCTTCTTTTGCCGCCTTTGCATTGTTCACATCCTCTTGTGCCCCATCTACCATTTCCTTACACTTTTTCACATCCCACTACTGCTTTACCGGAAAGACTAATTGCTTAAGCTGGAATGTAAAGCAAAAAAGAGAAGTTTTAAGATGTTTCAAATTGCTATGTAATTCCTTTTTCCGCCGAATCTAAATCCTTCAAAGACTCTGCAAATATTCTCTGCAGATTATTTCCCTTTTGTCGCCATTTCTCATCGAAAAACAAATAAAATACAAAAATACAAAATACAAATATAAAATACAAAACATTCGTATACAAGTCATGCAAAAAATGAAAAATATAAAAACACAATAATTAAAATCCACAATCATACAAAAGTAAAATTCATAAACTATTTTAAAATAAAGTACCTACTGTACTATATGTGGAGATGGAAACCCTTTCCTACTGTGGTTGCCCACGTACTAGGGAGGAGGGGTTCACAAAACATTATGGTAGGTGGAAGAAGTAGAAGAAAGGAGAGATTAAAGAAGTTTTCCAAAAGACCAGAAAAGTAGTTGCTCTTGATCCAATTGCTGATGTCATTTTCTCGTTTATTATGTCTATTATTGATGTATTGATTGGGAATTCTGTTTATGATTTTAGTACTTATTTAAATTAGCTGTCTCCTGATTGATTCAATATTGGTTTAATAGATCTGAAATTTACTTGAATTTTGTTTCAAACTGTATTGGCTCCTGACGATATTATTGGTGTAAGGGAATAGTATATTTCGCATCTAGGGCCGAAAATGTGTGTTTGCCGGCTCGAGATCGCGGTTTTCAAGTTTGAGACGAAGTCGAGAACTTGAAGCGTTTGAGAGCCGGCAAAACATTTTTGCCCACGTTGCGAACGCTATTTTTCGCCACACCACAAAAGAAAACAAAACAACAATGAACATTTTGAAAGCGAAATTTTAAGGCTATGGTACTAGCAAGACAAAACATCACCTTTTTATCCAACATACAGAGCTCTGGGTGGGCATTTTGTCAACTACTACAACTGTTCACCGAAAGGTTACTTGGTTAGGTTTTTTGTTGTTATTCCTGTTTCTGATTCGAAACCTGCATAGAACAACCAAAAACCTAACCAACTAACCTTTCTATGCCAACAGTTGCAGTAGTTGACAAAATTCCTAAAAACAAAAAACCTAACCGACTAACCTTTTGGTGAGAGGTTACCAACAGTTGTAGTAGTTGACAAAATTCCCACCCAGAGCTCTGTAGGTTGAATAAAAAGGTTCTATTGTTTGATATCAAAACTACAAAATAATACATATTAAGTTATAAAAAGTGATCATTTTTGACATTTTAAATACTACGTACATATCAAATTATAAAAAATAAACATTTATTGATGGTTTAAATCTATTTGTTTTACATAAAAGTTGGAAGGATTCATTTTTACAATCATGACTGCTGTATCCAGACACGATCAGCTGCCATTGAAGGTCATTTTCTTTTCCGCCCTAGGGCGGTAAACGTTTACAGACCTCGTCGGAAACCGAACACTTTCGGCCTCCATATGACGCACGAAAAACAGCTCATTACGTCCTAGTGTGGCAAAAATTAGTTTTGTTCCTTATTGTAGTATTTTTGTAGTATTGTCTTTAAAATATTACTGCTTCATATTTTTTTTAAGGAATTCGAGACGTTAGTTAACAGTCTAAAACTTAGGGACCGTTGTGAACCAATTGTTATTAATTACCAGTTAATAAAAGTCCAATTAATGTGATGAAATATAGAATTATTATACTTTAAAACTGTATGAAGCATAATTTTCCGTTTGATTCGTGAAATCTTTTTCTATTTTATGAGTTGTATTAATATAATACTCACATTTTTATGAATAGAGATGAAATGCTGTGATGATTTCGTCAAAAATGCTGTCAACGTTAGAGCTTGCATAAGTTCAACACTTTTCCAAGGCAAAGATTTATTTCTGATTTAATTTGCAAGCTGTTGGCAATTTGAAAAATATGACAAGTAGCAGACATGAGCTCATTAGTGGAGAAGTAGAAGGGTTGGGGCACACTATGATGACACTGCCTGTGCTGCACTCTAGACCTCTCAGCAGGTGAAATGTAAAATGGAAGGTGACGTCATCAAAGAAGGCAGAGTAGCGATGTGAAGGGGGAAGAGGGCAAGAGATGAAAAAGGGAAAGAGATAGGAAGAAATGAGGCAGGTGGAAGTACAAAAGGGAAAAGAAGGAGAGAGAGCGATGCAGGGGAGGCCGAGGTGGAATGGGAGAAGTAGAAGAAAAAAGAGGAGGAAAAAAGAAGGAGGAAGGGGAAGAAGCAAGAGAATCAGAAGAAGGAGTACAAGAAAAAGAAGGAGGAATAGAAAAACAAGAAGAGACAGTTTAAGAAGAGATAGTTGAAGACGAAGAAGAAGTAGAAAAAGAAGAAGAAGGAAAAGACGGAGAACGATGAAGAGGAAGCTGAGGTGGAAGAATAGGAATAGAAGAAGAAGAAGGAGGAAAAGGAATCAAGAATAAGAGTCTTAAAGATGAAAAAGATGAGTGGGAGAAGAGGAGAAAAAAGAAGAAGATAAGAAAGGAGAAGAAGAAGAATAAGGAAAGGAAGGAGAAGGAAAGGAAGAAGAAGGAGGTGGTGAAGAAGTAGAGAAACAGTTTTAGAAGAAAATGAAGACGGAAGATAGAGAAAAGAAAAGAAAAAAGAAGCAGAAGAAGAACCCGTTTATGAAAGAATAGAAGAAGGAGAAAAATAAAAAGAAGAAGAAGGAGGAGGAGAAGAAGAAGAAGAAGTAGAAGAAGAAAAGGAGGAGAAGAAGACGAAGAAGGAGTAGGAGAAGGAGGAGGAGTAGGAGGAAGAGAAGTAGAAGAAGAAAAAGAAGCAGAGGAAAAAGAAGAAGGAGAAAAAGAAAAAGAAGGAGGATGAGGAGGAGGAGGAGAAGAAGAAGAAGAAGAAGAAGTAGTAGTAGTAGAAGAAGAACAACACAAAAAGGAGGAGAAGAAGACGAAGAAAGAGGAGAAGGAGGAGGAGGAGGAGGGGGGGGAGGAGAAGAAGAAAAGGAAGGAGAAGGAGAAGAAGAAACAGTTTATGAAGAAGAAAAAGGAGAGGAAAGAGAAAGAGAAGGTGTTGGAGAAGAAGATTTAGAAAAGGAAGGAGGAGAAGAAGAAGAGACGGAAGGAGAATGAGA